>VWPU01004593.1:0-192266 GCA_013398955.1 Callaeas wilsoni
CCCCGCCGCGCCGCCCCGGCCCGCCGGCACAGAGCTTCCTCTTCGTGGGGGTCATGACGGCGCAGAAGTACCTGCGGAGCCGCGCCGTGGCCGCGCACCGGTGAGCGGGCGGGGGCCGGCGGGGATGGGGGGCCGGTGGGCTGCGCTCGGCGGGGCGCGGGTCCGGTGGGCTGCGTTGGGATGGGCTCTGGGCTGGGCTCGGGGTCCGTTTGGGTGGGCTCGACTCGTCTCAGCTTGGGTCGACCGTATTTAGCTGAGCTGGGCTTGGCTCTGTTCGGTCCCATTCAGCTGAGCTGGGCTTGGCTCGGTTCGGTCCCATTCAGTTGAGCTAGGCTTGGCACGATTCAGTCCCATTCAGCTGGACTCGGGCCGGTCGGCCGGTCCCCCCGGGGTAAAACTGCCCGGCCCGGGATGCCCCCGCCGGCGCCGGGGACCGCTTTGCCCTTCCCCTGGGCAGGTGCGAGCGAGCCTCGGGGCAAGCTTGGCCCCGGCGCTCCTCGCTGCGACCCGGGCGCACGGAGGGAGCCCTGGGGCGCTCTCCGGGCGGGCTGCGGGAGGAGCGGTGTCCCGAGCGCTGCTCCGCTGCCCGGGCAGCTCGGCAGAGACGCGAGGGGTCGAGTGAGTCACTCTGCCGCTCCCGCAGGGTCTGGCTCAGCCAGGTACCACCTGGCAGGTGGCCCTAGTGGCCTTGCCTGAGGGTCAGGCAGCTCGGCCGATGCGAGAGGACACTGACTGCCCGTCACCGGCGGGGACACGGGCATCAAAGTGTGTCCCTCAGTGCCTCTGCCTTGGGCGCAGCTGCGCCACGCTGGTACGGTCCTTGGCTGCTGCTAGGGGAGCGAGCTGACAGCCTGATGGTAACAGAAATAAAGTTTGGAGACCGCTGTAGTCCCCTGGATGGGGAAGCAAAGATCACTGCGCCAAGCCGAAAGCGTGTGCTTGGGAATGAGACCCAGAAAAGGCATCTGGGAACAAAGAGTAAAACCCACCTCTGCTCGCTGCAGCCGCTGCTGAGGCTGCACCAGGTAGTGAAACAGCTCGGATGAGGAGAGACAGTCTGGGTGAAATGCTCCGTGCTTCAGGTTGGTTGAGCTAATGCAGGAACCAGGGTGTCAGAGCCGTGTGTTTGTTACCTGAGTACACCTAATTTCGGAGCAGGGTCAATCCTGGTGCTTTGCGGTGTGTGCCGCTAACTGTGGTCCCCGGGCGTAGCTGGGTATGGCTGTGAGTGGCACGGGCTAACGGGACTTCTGTCCAAAGCCTCGGCAGCATCAGGATAATCATCTCTTCTGTGAGAGATGTGTCTGTGGCTTTGGTGAAACTCTCCGCTCTGATGAAATATGCTGGGATGTGCTCGTTGCTGCGGCGTGTGCGCCAGCAGGCAGTGCTGGGAGGCTGCACGGGAAGCCTGGTCGGGAAATCTGAAAGAGTTAAGAGCTAAAATGTTAGCTTGGGTATACCCCAGCTGTGGTTGAGCCAGCACCCTTGGAGGAGCAGCCAGGAGCTCTGGGGCAGATCTTTAATAAAACATACCCTTTAGTCTTGTGCTATAACAAACCCTTCTCCATGTGCTGCCTGCCCTGGCTGAAAAGTACTTGGCCCTATTGGCCAGTAAGAGCAGGATGGCAAAACTATGTGTGATGGACCATCATACCATCGTTCCCAGCTCAGCTCTGGTTTCAGGAAATCTGTCTTTATTCAGCATCAGATGCAGTAAAATTGCTTTATTTGGGCAATCTGAGGCATATTGTCCACCAGCGATGGTTTTAATGGAAACTTAATGCCTTCTTCCAGCTGTAGACCTGTAATTAAGTTACAGAGAGCACATGATTGATGCTTTGAAATGGGTGAAGGAATCTGTTTCTTCAGGGTTATGTTCTCCTTCACCATGTGGGATGGAGCATTTTGGATTGCAAATCTCACGGGCTGTGTAATTTAGATTTACATAGAGAGGCTGGAGTCGTGTTGGGACATCACGTAACAGGTTTTATGGCAGAAGAGTTTGTCTAGCATCCATCAGATTTTGCATCAAGAATTCAGAAAAGGGAAATTTATCACTCTGTTGTCCAGAGTGTTATTTGGGGAGGAATTCACTTTGCTGCTGTGGGAAGTATTCTTGTCCCTGGTTTTGCCTGAGCTTGCTGGAACAGTCTCGTGCTGCGGCGGAGCTGGGCTTAGAGAACAAGATCTGCAACATCTGCTCACACAAAACAATGGCTGAAGACGCAACTTAACAAATCCGGCTAATGGAATCGGGCTCCTTCAGCCCCTAGATGGAGATCTGAGTGTCGCTTTTTACTGCACTGCTATTTTGGTTTAACCTCTAGAGATGATGTCTGTTCTTGGAAGAGAGGGATAAAGAGACTCTTAGTAGGGCTAAATGCGTTTTTCTCACCTCCGTTGGTGAAAGAAATGAGCTAATGTCCTGGTGACAGGAAGACATCTTTGGGGGAAGATGGGGAGGGGGGAAGAGGAAGACAAACCTGAAATCTTAAATGGCTTTTGATTGCCATGAAGTACTCAAGCAGACAATTGCTGGGATTACTACATTGACAAAGCATCCTGGTGAGCTGAATCGCTGGCACAGCCAGTGAAATGGGAAGCTGCTAGCAAGGCATTCTCGGGGTGGCAGCGTGTGCAGAGCCTTGATACCACGCTGAAAGGAATTAGGGATTCAGAGGCTGAATACCTCCAAATTGCTGTGGCTCAAAGGCCATTTACAGACACGGCTAAAAGGGACCGGGAGCGGAAAGCATTTGCTGATCCTGGATGCTGTGAATCCAGATAGGGTCTAACAGGAGGGGAAGCAATCCACTTCCTGAACATCAATCATGAGCAGAATGACCACTGCAAGGCAAAACAGGCCTGCTGGATTTTCGGGAGCCGCCGGCTCTTTGTAACAGTTGTGCTTTTGTAGTCTGAGGCAGAGAATAAGCTTTAGATCCACAGGTTTTCGGAGGGCAGATCTGCAGCCTCAGCAGACATTGCATCTGACAGCCAGGTTAGCAGAGCTTCCCCTCCAGGAGGCCGGTGAAGTGCAGCAGCAGGACCCACGGTGTCACTTGAAAGGACGAGGAATAGTCAGGAAAAGAGCTGGGCAGGAAGGAGTTAAAGGGATGGCTGGGTTCAGGGAAAGTGCAACAATATGTGCTAATGGTTTTGCAGTTGAGGGGAGTTGTCCTAAAAGAGCTGCAGGAAGGAGAGGACGGGAATAAGCAGTCTCCCAGAAGATTTAAGTCTGCTGTCTCAGGAACAGAAATATCAGGCAGTTAACTCTTTTTTTTTTTTTTTTCCCCCTCTGTTTGCGTAGCAACTAGATTTCCTGGGAAACGTGGCAGGAGAGTGGTGTGAATGCAGTTAATGGCGAGATGTCAGCGGCTGGCCCTTGGCAGCATCCCTGCAGGGACACAGCCGCAGCACTTCTCGGCCTGGGACAGTCCCCGCGGCCCCGTCAAGTGCCACGAGGGCCATGAGCGATGCCCGGGGCTGGTGCTAAGCCATCCCTGTCCTGTGGCAGGAGGATGCGCTTCGGAGGCTCCATTTCCAGCGTGCTGCCTTCCTTACAGGAAGCTGCGTGCGCTGGAATCCAAATACCTGAGTGCTCAGAAGAGCTTAAGTGAAAGGCAGCCGGAAGGATTTGGGGTGTAAGGGAGTTCGTGTTGTCTGTCTAAGCCTGCACTTACACGTTGTTGTGCTGTTCCTAAATTAGGAGCATAGATCGGAATCTGTTGGGTGGTTTGGCCTGTTCTGGTTGCTGGTGAGGGGATGTGGTGGATTGTGGAGCTCCTGCCTCTTGGGAGGGGGCCCGTGAAGTGACTTTGAATGTTGTGCCAACACAATACATGTTTTAGTTCATGTAAGAATCGTACCACGGTACTGCAGTAGTGAGAACTCGGTGTCCTGCTCAGGTACCCTCCACCAGAAACGTGATGTACTTGGGATTTCTCACCAGTAACCTAAAATTTGTGAGAATGTTTAAGGAATGGTGTGAAAGAAACACAGTGAGAGCAACTGTCATTGATACAGTGGGGATAAGTAAAACAAAGTCACCTGCACCCCCCAAAATAACCATATGGCCCAAACCTCTGAGACACCTGGGCTTTGATCTTAGCCTGACCCACTGACTGACTGTGTGCCTGTGGATGATGGATCTATTTCTGTCCCCATGTCCACAAGGAAGGTGGATGGATGTGCATGGACAGAAAACTGGCATCACTTAAAACTCGAGGAGTTTAGCTCAAAGGCTTATAGGTTGGAGTAGATGATCTTAAAGGTCTTTTCCAACCTAGTTCATTCTGTGAAAGGACTCAGAGAGCTGTGGAAGCAGCTTGGGTTCTCCGTTAATGTTATCCTGCAAAAGCTTGAAAGGAACTTTTCCTCAGAATCCAAATTCTGTAATGCAGATCTTAATGACAAAGACCTGGAAATTTAAAACCCTGGGTTTTTTCGGTGACCTCTCGTGTTTGTCATCTGCAGTACCTCATGCAGGAGCAGCGTGCTGGTGTCCGTGCTCAGTTCTCCTGCCTAAGCTGTGGTTCATTGCTTCCCCTGTAGGAAGTGTTGTTGGAAGAATGGGACCTTGAAGAACAGTTATGCAAAACTAGCCCTAATTCAACATGGAATTCAGTTGCCTTCAAGACATCGGTCTTTTATGTCTGTTGTCTTGCTGAGTTCTTCACAAATTATGATTTTCTTCAGCGTAATTATACAAGATGACTGTTTCTCAAAACTTTAAATGATTTCTCTGATCTCCTCTGAGGGAACTTCCTGAGCTGCAGACAAAAACCAAATACATTTTTTGTCATAGTCTTCAGCTTGGGTCTCTACAAAGGGAGCACTGTCTGCATAACGCCACTGCCTGTGCTTCTGCCGAGTCTGCAGACCTGATAACAAAGCAAGATAATACAAATAAATAATAAATACTGGAAACTGAAGATTAAGCATTCCAGATCTGTGCTGCTCCTGCTGCAAGCTATGCTTTTTAAGCTTCTTTTTAAACGAAGAAATAACTTAGGACAACATTTCATGGCTACAGTTATGGTCACTTTTTAGAAAATACTGGGGGTTTTTTAGCACTCTCGGTGTGCACAAGGATTTCTGTATTTCATGAGTACTTGAGAGCCAGCTAGGATAAAATCTTTTCACCCAGTTTGCTTGTGACTTGCTTAGCGTAGGGTACATGTAGGATATCCACTGTGCAAAACTGGGTGAGGGAGGGATGGTAAAATTGATTTGGTAGCCAGCAAAACTGGAGCATTACTGGACTCATGTCCTCTGCTAAGAGCTTTTTTTTTGAGGAAGCATTACTCATTTTGTTTGTGTTTGTTTAATTTTCATTTTGATTTCCTTGTCAACACAACCTCCTGGTTTGTGGAGTTCTGTGCCCTGTGCACGGAGAGAAACCAGGTCACGCAGCATCCTGCAGGTTTTTTACCTCCTGGGGAGGGTAATAGAGAGCTTTGCTGTCCTGATTCATGCACATCCTCCTGCTTAAGCAGCAGATTCAGATTACACGGAGGAGATAAGGTTGGGATCTGTCAGGGTTTTTAAATGACCACTTCAGTACAGTATCGGTTGTATTCATAAGCTGATATTTCTCTCTGGACAGAAGCAAAATGGCTTTGACTGAAGCCCTCAGTGATCGATCACTGCAGCCCAGGTGGTCTCTCCAGGTGCAGATACAGGAGTCTGGTGGCAGAAATGTTGTGTCAATGTGTCCTTGAAACAGCTGAGAGTGAAGAGGCCATGGGGAGGAAGGAGGGTGTCAAGTTTCAATAAAAATCCTTTTCCGGGTTTTTTTTTTAATTATCAGACATAAAATTCTTTTGCAGATACAACCTGCAGGTCTTGTATTGGAGAAACCTTGACCAGGAAAGTGATGTCAGCTGGTGGAAGGGGGTGTTGGTGGGGCCACAGAGGTGATGAGGTGTTGAGACAAGAGCTCTGTGCTCAGGAGCTGAAGGGTCAGGTTGCTGCCCATAACCTGAGAGCAGATAGGGTAAACTACAGTGAAGGTGGGAGGACTGGCAAGAAATGTAGGTTTTACATACTAAACTGCAGAATTGCTGGTGATTGAGCCAGGTCTGATTATCTGCAACATTGGATAAAAAAGTTAAAAGCAGCTTTGATCAGAATTCATCCCTGCATTTTTACCAGTCCTTAGTTCTGCTGATAACTGGGGTCAGAAAAACGTACTTACAGTTCATCTCACCCTCTGTGGTTTGGCTTCTTTGGCCGAGTGCAACAACATGCTTCCTGAGCAAACTGTTCTCCCTGTATTCTGACCCCAAGAAGGGCCACAGCGAGCTGTGGCTTCGACGTGAGGAGCAGCCCGTGGTGACTCCATTGTCTCAGCCTCTGCCCGAGCCGTGCTCGTGTTGACACAGACGCTCGGGCTGTTTTTCCATGTGGGAGTGTTTCGTCCCTTTGGGTTCAAACAATCGCTCAAAGCCACGGTCACAAATAACACGTTGAGTTGTCTCATCCTAGAAATTGTGTTGTTGCAGGAGGTGAACAAAGGCTCAGTCAAGCTGTGCTGGTGCATGGTCGATGTGGTTGACATGAGATCCCAAGGCTGGAGTAGTGTTGTGGTGCTGACCCATGTCACACACGGGTCCTTGGGATGTGGATGTTTTTAGGGCACGGTCTTTCTGTCCCCACTGTGCTCTTCACACATGTGGAAATGTCTCTGTTTACCCCTGTTTTAATGTGAAACCTAAATGTGGCCTGTATGGAAAGATGGGCACAAACTGGCTTTGGGATGAGGGGTTTAGTGCAATAAGACTGGGAATCAAGCATGCCAGGATTTATGGATGTGTATGCATTTTGGTCCCTTTCTGTTGAATGGGAGCTCTTCTCTTGACAATAATTAGTGATTCTTGAGGTGAGGGTGCCTATTTGGAGAGCAGGGGGTAAATTTAAACTGGGAATCAACAGAAGGGGTTGACGACTTCCAGAAAGGAGCTAAAGCTTGGAGTGATAGAAGACATCCTGTGTTGTCCATAGATCGTAGTCATTACAAAGGCAAATCTTTCAGGATATGGAGAGCAAGTCTGAAAATTCATTGTTTGCTTTTGAATAAAAGAAGTAAATAAACAGAAATTTCCATAAGACTTTGCCTTATAACTTCAACCTGGTGATCGTCTGCAAAGTGTCCTGGGTCCACCCAAAGCTGCGTCTCGGTGGATGAGATAAGCTGCATTTCTCAGTAACTCCTTCTGTCCTTTCTTTCTGTGACACTAAAATTTAAATGCGTTGAGTACCTTTAGTGTAGGAAAGTCTTAGACTGGGAATTGATATGGGAAGAGCTGTGGATGATTTGTATGTGGAGTGTGGGTGTCAGAAGATAAACAGCAGAACTTCCTTAATAGTTAGTGAAAGTTCAGGATATGACCATGTCTCCTTTTAAAACGGGCGGTTCTCTAACAGGATATGATTTATAACCAGTAGTGCCGTGCATTAATTGCATTGCAGATGATTAAAGGCCTCATCACCTCTGTTTCTGAAGTCAGTGGGAATGTTTCCATTTGCATTACCCTGTGCTCTTCTGGGAAGCTCGGATCTAAACTTTTGCTGTGAAACACTACCCATGGCAGTAAGAAGTCCAGAAGACAAAGCTTTTAAAGTAATTGGGTGATATTCATTACACACAGTGGAATTAGTGAGAAAACTGTTAAGGTGTCAAAGTTGATGTTTAGGTGGTCTCATTAAATATCTCTGCATTTTCTGATGGAACTTAGGGAATAATTCTCCTGAAGTATTTTTACATTTCAGGCTTTATATGATGGCTAATTCTGGAGATTTCAAATTTCACGTGGTCTATGCTGCCCAAAATCTGCTCAGGTTTTGGCAAGAAGCCTGTGCTGAGAGGCATCTGGTCAGAGTGACAGTGATGCATTGAGGGAATACTGTCCCCTTTACCTTGAGAGCGTTTTCACATCAGCTTTAGGTTATATTCTGAGTATAGTCACCAAATAAAATTATAAATTACTCTCCCTGTATATAAAAAGGGGCAAAACCTGTTGGTTTACCAACTAAAATAGTTTCTTGTGAGTTTCTGTGAGGGATATGTGATCTCTGCTCTTTTCCCAGATAGAATCTCAGAAAATGGTACTGCAAGCTTAAAACGAATAATTTTTGAGGGCAAGGCTGTAGCAGTTACGTGACTGAAAATCCTCCCTGGAGGAGGCTGTGCTCTGCCTTGAGGAGTCATCCTGCAGCTCTTCCTGCGCTATCAGTGACCCAGTTTGCCCACGCAGATGGGTTGGATTTGTCAGAGAGGAGCACGGAAGGTGTGGAGCAGATGTCGTCTCTGTGCCGCTCTGCACAGGAAAGGCTCCTCTTCTGTGCTCTTCCTCTCCACTAAAACCTGGAATGAAGTGTCTGGAAAGCTGCTGGAGGTGCAGGTGTTGGTAGCACCATGTTATGGTGGGAGTTATGAGTTTTACAGGCGTCTCTTAGAACTTTGCTGGTGTGGACAAAGCCGCTTGAGGTTACTTCTGCTCCACGCTCTGTGCTTTGCTTCTCCACACACCATCTGGAGAAGCTGCTGTTTGGTTGGTTTCCCAGGGGATGCTGTTTCCTTAGAAGTTCATGTGAATTTACTCTCTGGAAGTCTGTATTTCTGAGTGCACATTTGAGCTTCTGGGGAGGCTTAGAGGGAAAGGAAGGTGGCTGTGATGCTGAATAACTTGCAGGGAAGCTTTGGAAGCAGTAAATTCAGTTGTATGTGAATCCTTGGCCCGTGTTGGCTCCCCTCTGTATTTTGTGACCAATAGCTGTTAGTCCAAAACTGAGTGTGCTTAAGAAATCCTGCTTGCCACTAGTGAACTGCTACTATCGAATTATTTTTCGAACATATGGAGGTGCAAAAATGGTACTCAGATGCTTGTCATATCAGAATTTTGTGTGTGTTATACCAATTGCCGTGTGTGCCATGTGAATATCCTCATTTGTGTGGTAAAAAATAACCTCTCAAGGCGTTAAAAAAATAAGATTTGTAGAGCAGATGAGCCATAGCCTGTGGTAGCACTCTGCCTGCCCTGGTTTTTATATTTAATTATTTCTTCTTGTCTTTTTCAATCTAGAACGTGGTCCAAAACCATTCCTGGCAAGGTCGAATTCTTCTCCAGCGAGGGTTCGGACACCTCTATCCCCATCCCCATCGTGCCGCTTCCAGGTGTAGATGACTCCTACCCACCCCAGAAGAAATCCTTCATGATGCTCAAATACATGCATGACCACTACTTGGACAAATACGAATGGTTTATGAGGGCTGACGACGACGTTTACATCAAAGGAGACAAACTGGAGAACTTCCTCAGGAGCCTGAACAGCAGCGAGCCCCTGTTCCTGGGGCAGACCGGCCTCGGCACCACGGAGGAGATGGGGAAGCTGGCGCTGGAGCCGGGCGAGAACTTCTGCATGGGGGGGCCGGGAGTGATCATGAGCCGGGAGGTGCTGCGGAGGATGGTGCCCCACATTGGCGAGTGCCTGCGGGAGATGTACACCACCCACGAGGACGTGGAGGTGGGACGGTGCGTGCGGAGGTTCGCGGGGGTGCAGTGCGTCTGGTCCTACGAGGTAAGGACGAGGGCCTGGGGCATGGGGAAGTGTCTTCTGTGGGAGGTGGAGGGGAGGGTTGCTGTTGCACACAGCAGTTCCCCCAGCCCTCACCTCCCTCTGCAGCTTGAGCATCCAACTGTACGGTTTCTACGCTTTTTGCTTCCTGCAAGTGTCGTCCTTGGAAAGACCTACAAAAATTTGGAGGTGCAGCAGTAAGGAGGGAAATGGAGGAACATTCGTCACTCGTAACAGATGTGTTTATTTAGACAGAAAGGGAATTAGCTTAAACCAAAATGGCCTCGAGTGCCTGTAGTCCTGACTGTCCAAGCCTCTTTTATCTTCTTTAGCCGGGTACATCATGGTGTCAGCATGGAAAATGGATGATACAATTACCGTGTTTCTGACTGCAGTTGAAATGTGTGAGGCTGACAGATGTTTGCCCTGACAGTGACAGTTTTTCCCCAAACTGGAGATGTCTCATGGTGGCTGGCACTGTCACCCTGCGTGCTGAGCTGCCTCCTGGCAGCCCAAATCCGTTGCTGCTCTGGGCACTCGCTGGCAGCCCCATCCTGCAGGCGCCTGCTCAGCAGGTCCTTGACGTCAGCAGAGACAAGCCACCACTCTTACCGAAACTCGTGGTCTACCCACGCTGATGTGCCTGCAAATTTGGCATTTTGGGGGAAAAAAAACTAGAGAGCCTGCTTGTGGCAGAGTTTCCTGCTGCTGTTTGCTGGGAGCTGGCGTCTCCTCCTCGGGGATGACAGGGGCTCCTCCTGCCTGGGTGTGCTGGGCTCCTTGAAGCAGGTCCTGGGTGTTTACAGACTGCCTGGTTGAAAACACCTGCTGGGCTTGAGCTGCAGTTTCACCAGGGTGAATGCTGGTGGGTCTGCCTTAGAAATATGGGAGAAGTTGAAAGCAGAAGAGAGGTTGAACAGTTTTTCCCCGTAAACAAACATTTACAACCTGACGCAACTACAGCTTTGTCCTTCTACGCGATGTGAAGGGGGGTTCTTCTGCCTGTGTGACAGGAGCTGTGGTCACAGTGACAGTGTGGTCACAGACAGTGAGAGATACTGCTGCTGAGCCACTCTTTCACTGGCAAAGAATTGTGTTTCACTTTTGACACTGAATTTCTGCCCCCAAAAGCTGTTGCTTTGTTTCAGTTCACAGTTCAGTGACGGGAAAGCCTCTGAGGAAGGGGAAGGAGGTTTCCAGCTGCAGTTATTAATTCATATCTTTTGTGCCTAGAGATTTTCTGGGCTAACAGTGCCTCTCCACGTTCCCTGCTTCCAGACCTGGAACTAGTTTATGTCTTGCCAGCATTGTGGTTTAGCCATTCGTAAAGAGTCAGTAACTTTTTCCACAGTTTTTAGCAGCATAAAATTTTTACTACAGACATTCAGATTATAGATATTGAAATAACTTCTGCTGTGAATGCCTGTACCATCTGGCATTTGATAAGTTACTGAAGGTCAGCATTTTGGTCCTATTGAAACTGGCAAAGAGCTCCTAAATTCAATATAACCAAATGTTGGATTGAAATAGCCAGCGATAGCACACAACTGCACTGGGAATGCTGTCTGACAGAGCTAGATGGGGCTTTCTCATAATCAGTTTTGTTTGATCAGCTTCTGTTATTATCCCTAATGCTAGATTCTCCTGAAATTGGTTTGTGTGATGTGTGTAAACTGTTGGGTGTTCAGAAGTAACCAGTGAGTGTGAGATGTTGAGGTCAAATGTTTGGGAAAGTAGGAAGAGTTTCAATGATGAAAGCACACAGCTTCTGCAAGAAGTAGGCCCACTCTCATTTAGTTGTGGCTTTTCAATTTAAATACCTGTCATCTTTTTTGATCTGGTCCTCTCATTGCCCAGATGAAATGTGCCTGGTATTTTATTTCAGATAAAGCAATAGCTGTGTGAAAAAACGCAGCTGCGACAACAGCTGTGTTAGGAAGGCTTGCTGTAAAAGTGACGTTTCCCGTGTCTTGTACGTTCATGAACATCAAGTAAGAGGCCACTGTAGGTGAATTGTGAAGTGGTGTGTTTCACTGAGCTTCTGATGGAGCAAAAAGTTTATCTGTGCCTGCTCTGCTGGGGCACAGCCACCGCATCTGTCACAATTCCCGTCCGAAGAAAAGCTGTGACAGCACAAGGCTCAGCAAACAAAGCAGTGTTGGCCATAGAAATCCCAAACCTCAGACTTCTCCTTTGCAGCCTGCACTTTCTATTCTGGAGAGGCTCAAGTGGCAGCACAAACGAGGAGCTCAGGTCTCTGCAGTCACCCCCCAGCTCGCTGGGTTTCATTCTCAGCATCTCGGGCATGGAGTGCCCTGCTGGTCCTCACTGCGGGTGGCTTTTTCCCTGCACTGTTCTTGTGGTGGGCTCCCTGCCCAGAATCGTTTTACTCATCTTCATGACTGTCACTGCCCCCTTTCTCTGATTTTAGGATCCCACAATGTCTTTACTGTGCTGTTCATCTTCCCTGGCCCTGGCCCTGGTGGTGTGCCCGAATGCATCACCAGGCCCGGCTCTGTGTTGCTTTTCTGCTCCCAGCAGTCTGTCTCAAAACCCCTTTTTTCCCCCTTCCTGTGTTTCCGTCACTCCGCTGCTCTCCGCAGTGCCTCTCAGACCACTTCATTAGAGTGGCACCAGTTATTGCCCGTTTCAAGACTTGTGAGGATTTGTTCACACTCTTCCTACCATCAGGAGCTTTTCAGCAGACACAGTAGAGGAATTGTCACCACCATTCTTTGGACTTCCTGTGCCATCTCATCCCAGGAAAGCAGCAGCAGCAGCATGTGCAAGATTGAGGACAACTGCAGCTCTCTGGGCTCTGGAGAGTTTTGTCTGACCCACCCAGGCTGCTGCTTTGGGAGTAGTTTGTAGCCCACGATGGGTTTTAAGCTCCTGAGACCAGACTTGGAGCTGTTGCCTCATTTGACACAGGTCGAGTGAGTCACAGATGAGATATGGCTGTTAAATGTAAGTTCTTTAGGGCAAGGATTATCATCATTGTAAAAACAAAACCCAGACTGTCGCTGCTGTTTGACAAATAGCTGTAAAACTCAGCTCTCTGTAGGGTGGAGCAGCCAAAGCCAGAGTTTGTGCAGCAAATGACAAGAAAACAGTCATGGAAAGAATGGAGCTGTGAAATCTCTGAAGCTTCCAGAAGGGAGCTTGAGAGTTTATGAAGAAATACAGAGTGTGGTCCTTCTTCCTGAAGAGAACTAAAGGCTTGGAGTGAACTTGCTCAGAAGTGGTTCTGCATTTCTAGTGAATATTGGTACTTCAGACTTCTGGTGCACTGCTGGGTGTTTTTCTCAGGAGGGGATTGTGTGCTTAAGTCTGCTTCCTTCTCCCCTTTCCTCCCACCAGTAGTTCTTCCAGTCCATCTTGCATGGATCGCAGGGACATGGAAGTTTTGTTTTCTCCTACACTGCCATATGGTGCCACGCAGGGCCTTGGATTTCAGCCAGAGAAGATGTTCTGGGTTTGGTGACAAGCTCTTTCATTTGTATTTAAACCATCCCAAAGTACTGTTGATCTCAGTTTCGTATCTAAGATTTCCTTTAAATGCACCTGAATTACAAAGTCACCGCTGTGTAGCTTGGTGTTGTTCCAGCCTCATTTTGCAGCTTTTGCTGAGTATTGTTCTGATTTGTGGTTAATAGCTTCACAACTTTATTACAGGCTCTTTGTAGCTGCTAGAAGTCAAGGTGGTGCTGATACATCCCATTAATTTCTTCAGTAATAAAACCCTTCTGACACATGCTGCTCTCAGGTGATACCAGTTCCTTCCTCTGTGTCCTACAGTGCAACAGAAACAGCTGGATCCAACGGAGCACCTTTTGCTGCCTCTAACTGGTGTAAATGACCAGTTTTGTCTGTTTTATCTCCTGTTCTGATTGAGGTTGTAGGAGAAATTAGGAGAGATGCAGCAAACGTGTCTGTGTGGAGAAGGCAGTGCTTTCCTCCAAACTGCAAGAAGTACTCTAAAATGTCTTGAAATGAGACAGGATTTTTTACAATGTACATGGAGAAGAATATATGACAAAGGCAGTGATCACACCAGGAAACGTGAGCAGCAAGGAAGAACAGGTCCAACCTTTTGGGTGTTGGTGAGGGGAAAAAGTAGAGCAGTGGTGGCTAGGGATAGTGGGGGGCTTCTGAGAGAAGGGGGGTTTGAATTAACATTTTGTGTGGTCTTTCATCTGGAGTAATTGAAGATAATTGCTACTCTGAAATTCACTAAAGTTAAGAAAGCCCTTAAAGTGCACATTGTATCTGCCAAGTACACTGGCAGTGCCAGAACGTACTGTTTCTGGGATGGATGTTCCCATGGGCAAAACTGGTTTATGGTTTTCTGTAAGACAGCCAGAAGTTAAAAAAAAAAAAAAAGAAAAAAGAAAAAAATTATAGTCCTGCAGTGATTGATCAGATCTGAAAGGCTGGGAAGAGGTGCTGCTGTTAATGGCTAACCTCCAGTTCCTCTGCTTTATCCTCTGTGAAAACCTCCTGTCATTAACGAAGAGGAGATTGGTGCTGTTGTGGCTGGGTGATGAGTGACACCCAGCACACAGAGTGTTCTCAGAGCAGGGCACGATGGGGTCTGTGAGGAGCTGCTGGGGCAGGGTTTTCTGGAGCACCTCTCTTCTCTGCAGGCACTGGGGGCAGTGGGGTCGGACTGTGGCGTTTGGTTGTTCTTGCTCCATGAGCCTCTCCTTGGACTCCCAGCCAGCAAATGAAAGATTCGACTTGTCTTTGTGGTGGGAGCATCCAGCAGCACTTCAGAAATCATTCTCATTTGTGTGTATTGTCCTGGCTTGAAAGCTTGGACATTTTCTAAGTCAGAGCAAGGGAACTTGGCAAACCCTGGCAGCACAGACACCTTATCTTGCTGTGTATGCAGCCCACTGCATCTCTTAATTTCAAGAAACCTGTGATGTGAATTGTGTGTGTGAGAGAGGGGGGATACATTCATGCCTGGAGTTTTAGGGCGAGTGTTTATAAACCATCTTTCCTCTAGCACTAAATTTTATCTTCGGAACTCCTCAGAGATGTCTTTTTGGCTTCAGATTAAGGTGTAAGTGGGTGGCCATGCATTCTGGGGATGGATGGAGATTGGGCTCCCTGAAGGTAATGAGGAATGGCATTTTGTCAAAGGACAGACAGGTAAGACTAGAGAAGAGCATTATCTGGGCAGGGGAGGTGATGCATGGGGCTCAGGGTGAGACTGAAATACATGACTGATGTGACAGGGAGTTCGTGACTACAGTGGGGGAGGCAGCGTGGTATGACCACTGTGGTCTAATTTTAGTGTTTGCCGAGGGCAGAGAGGTCAAAGGAGAGAGTAAAGGCTGCAGACTGGGTTTGGGAAACCAGGGTTTAGGGGTTTGGAAGGTTTGGAATGAGAGACAGGTCTCAGGTCTGCAGCCAGGTCCTGACCTGGCTCTTTCACTTCAGAAAATAACTGAGTATTTGAGAACCAGATATTCCAAAGAGGGAGAACTTGACATTACTGAGTAATTTCTTACCGACTTCTGAACGCAGTTTGGTCAGGGTTTATTCTGTGCCACAGAAATGCAGAACAAGTGTTGTAACAAAACTTGAGTGTGGGTCCCACTCACATTCTGCAGAACATCCTGTTCAGAGAGGAGGGCCGGGGGGATTCGTGCTGACAGAGAGGCCTTTCCAGGCTGCAGAGCGTTTGGGACTGACCTAGTTTTTGTGAGCGCATGGTTAATCTGTCCTTAGTTAGCTGGATGACTTGACCTAATGCCTAAGCTGAGGGCTGCTGAAATGAGGACTTTGATGGTGTCGTGTAGACTCTTAGGAAGCTTCACCCATGAATCCAGCAAACAGAAGTATTGCTTTCCCCCCATTATTGTTGTCTTGAAGTGCAGTGATTTTGTTATAAATTAGGATCTGTGCAGCCTATTGAGTTGAGGGAGCCATCAGGATTAGTTGTTATCTTGAGGACAAGTCAGGAAAGGCTAATCCTTCATAGCATGACAGGACAAAGAACTCTAATAAAATAGCTTGTCATGCCAGTTTCTTAATTAAGGCACTCAGAAGATAGTTGAGGATTTGAGTTTGTGCTGTTGAACAGCAGTGGGGATAGGCAGAGGGAGGTGAGTCTGAGACTGGAAGCTTTCTATTGTATATTTTTCTTTTGAACTGATGGGAAGGCCATCCTGCTTTTGCAGGGTAAAATCTTACTTTACAGCTTGCTGCAGCGGTGAGACTCTGGTACTTGTGCTGTGATCAGAGCTGCACTGCCTCCTGTAGGGGAATCCCACCTGACTGGAGACCTTGGAAGGGCACTCCTAAATTCCAAATCTAATACATGTCAAACCCAGTGATACCTTTGTAGTCAGTTATCTCCTGTGGGTCAATGATATCTGACCAAACTTTGAGCTGGCAAGTTTCCTTCTCCATTTTCTATAGTGGTTATTTCTGTGTATAAAAGATGAAGGTGGGTAGAATAAACCATGTCATGGATACCTCTGTAGAAGGCCAGGTTCTCTGTAAGTGTCATGTGTGACTAGACAGTGATAAAAATAGATCAAAAATTTGTCTTTCTTGACTGAAAGGGACATAAAATGTCAGCTGGGGCTCTCAGTATGGAAGGTTTTAGCTGATCTCTATGTAGAGGGTAACTGTGACCTGGATGCTTGGGGGAGAGGGGGTTAATTGTGTTAATTTGGAGAGAATATTTGCATTTCTCCTCTCAATCTATTAAAGCCAAGTTCTGTGGGCAGATTAAAGGACCAGCAGCAAGGAAGTGTCAGAGCCTGTGAGCACGGGAGAGAAAAGCCAGACTTGTTTGGTGGTGGGAAATAAAAATGAAGTGCTGATGTGGGGAAGGGGCTTAATATAAACTTAGCCGAGGTCACCAATAGGAGGGTAGGAACACACAGCTCAAATGCTTTCAGTGCTACCTGTATCATGCTTGGAGTATGGTGTTTTAAGAAGTCCTTGTTTTTTTTCAATAAAAACAACTGAATTATCGCAGAGAAGAAACAAAACTTGGATTTTTTAAATGGATGGATACCATGGGTCTTGGTGTAATACCTATTTGTTAGTTTAAAAAAACCCCAACAACCAAATTTAGTGTAGAAGATCGTTTTCTTTTGAACTTTCAGTGAATGAACACCATTATCCAGAGTTGTTCTGGACAGTGGTGTGTAGCACTAACCTGCTGTGAAGGGTTTTCTTCATGCTTTGGGACAGAATATTTCCTAGCAGGCTGTGAGCTGAGACACTTCCCTTGCTCCCTGGGCTGGCAGTGTAGCAGGGCAGTGTCTGAGGATGCATTTGTGATCTGTACAGTCACATTTTCCCCAGTTCACACTGTTTGCAGTCACTGGTCTGCTGCCTGTGCTGGGAGAGATCCTGAAAAGAGCTGTTAACACCAGCTGACTCCTCACCCTAGCCGGGAACTCCCAGTTCATCTTTTGCTTCTCCAAAATTCAGTGTCCTTGATGAACTTTACGGTCCCCCAGTGCTGATAAGGCAGGAAATGGCATTTGGTGCTGCTTTCTTCCTAGTTTGCATCTGCAGTTACAAATGAGAACTGCACATCTTGAGTGTCCCTGTGTGTTGTCCCCAAGTGTACCTCACGTGTCAGGAAGGAGACTGGCTTTTTAGGCTCTGTGGGGAGAACCCATGGATGGGCAGGGAAGATGCAAGATGACAACCTGCAGCAGTTTAACCCTGCTCTGGCTGTGTCTGGTGGCTCTGGGGATGGGGGGAGTGTGTAATCTGACTGCACAGAGGATTAATTGCCCTGCATTTGTCTAACCTCATTTCCTGTAGACACCTCCCAGCTCCAGAGCTGCTGTTTTGTATTCTAAACCCATCTGATTTGAAGCAGAGAACTCAATTCTACTTTGCTGGACTGTTACACCATCTTAATTGATCTTTAAAATACTTAAAACATTTTCTCACTAATTTCCTGTGTTAAAAGCTTATCTGGACTCCTGGTGGTGTGAACTTTTCATGGTTATCAGCTGGAGATCTCTTAAAATCTTGCCAGAAATCCCGACTGCCTGAAGGGTGGGGATTATCTTCCTGCATGCCTAGACCAAAATGACCTTTATGTGTCACAAAGAAGTTGGGAACTTAATTGGAAAAGTTTGGGACACTAACCGTTTTTGTTTTCTTAAATTTGAAAGTTTCAGCTGAAAGTGTATTTGGGAGTCCTTGTGAAACTGAAAGTTGAGTTCTAGTTATTCCTGGTTAGTTGTTTTACATGAAAATAAGCTTCTGCTGGTGCCCTCAGTGAGAGCAAGTTAGTGGCTTTTTCAGTTGTGTCTTGAGCGAGTTAAAAGTGCTGCTAACAATAATGAAACAAAAGTAAAAGTTGTGACAGATTTTTATGGGGGGACTCTTGAGAACCTATTGAACTTCATGCAGTTACTTTCAGCTTGTGTGGTAATGGTGACTTCAGGAAAAGAATCAATGCCTGCGTATAATTTATGTTGCTGTTAGGGACCTAAGCTATTAGGGGCCATTTTTCAAAGGCTCTTTGAATAGGAAATGTCTGTTTATCCATTTATCTCTTGTCCGCGCTTCAGCGTTGTGCCCTGATGTGAAGTGTTGGTGGTAAGAGGAGAGCCACTACAGCAAGCTCCTTTTTCCAGGTTAGCATGGAAGCAATTTTTCCTTTTCACAGAGAGCTTTGCAGCCTGTGTGATACCATTTTTACCTGAACTGCTGGCAGGGACTTGCTCCCAGGGCTGCAGTGCAGGCGAAGCTTCAGTGATCACTTCTGTGCGTGGTGATCTGATGTCCTGGGAGCATTGCTGCAAACAGCTTCGTTTGGGTCTGTGCTGGTTTATACTGAGAGCACGTGGATGGGAGCCCTGAATATTTGTGCAGAGCTGTGAGATGAGGCTCCTGGAGCCAGTGCTTTGGAGTCATTAGCTTAGAAAGAGGTTTAGGAAAAGGCAAAGGCACGACATGCTCTTGTGTAATGAAGAGAGCACAGGTAGGGTCATGCCCACTGGATCTAAGTTCCGTCCAAGTCTCTGGGTTTAATCCTTCCTACTGAATGGCTTTAGGGAGCTCCAGCTGAGTGC
Source organism: Callaeas wilsoni (assembly GCA_013398955.1). Lineage (NCBI taxonomy): Eukaryota > Metazoa > Chordata > Aves > Passeriformes > Callaeidae > Callaeas > Callaeas wilsoni. Next base: position 18,648 of record VWPU01004593.1, read on the forward strand.
TGTATTTTTGTTCTTGGAAGCAGTCTTCAGAAGCATCCGGTACTCTTTGTGGATTAAGCACAGGTTCTTACACAGAGGCTAGGATTAGCAATGAAATAAATGGGAACCCATAGTTTGGACTCAGCCAGCAGTTCATTAGAAAGCAGAAAAGGGGAGTAGAAAGCTGCCTGCGGTTCCTGAAGTGCCACTGTCACCTTCTTTCAGCAGCAAAGAAAAGCGTGTTATCAGAAAAATAAAGGAGGACATTACCAGAAAGCTCCTCTACCTCGGGGCTGCCCCAGCCCTTCCGAGGAGGCAGCCAGCACTTGGATGCTGTGTCCTTGCCTGCTGTCCTCGTGGCTGTGCTCAGCCATGTGTCGGAGTGTCTTCTGAAAGGCAGGCACAAGTCTGCTCATGAAAACTCGTTGCCTGCTCTTGTTCATGGTTGCCACTTCAGATTGGTGCAGCTGGTTCGAAAAGCGCTCCGAGAACGGCAGCAGGGTATTAATGAAGGTTCCTCTGCTCATGGGCCTTCAATGGGTGTAATTACTTGGCAGTAACTTCTTTAAACCTTATTTGAATTAAAGCTACATGTTTTGGCTGGTTATGTCACCACTGTATTAGTGAGGAATGCAGGAGAGAGTGCTAGTTTGCATTAACTGAGCTGCCTTAATCCTTTGTAACCATATTTTTTATTGTGTGTTACTGTCTTACAGAGAGAGAAAACACTTGCCCAAGGGACAGCAGAGTTCACTCCTCAGCATCTCTGCAAAAGGGCAATGTTCTTTGTCCTCAAAAGGACAAAGTTCTTTGTAGATGGAGTGTTGAGAATTAACATTATGTGTAATTCTGCATAGCTATTCAGTGGGCTACTGTCTGTATCTAAGGTCTGAATTTTTTATAAAGCTTTTTTCCTACAGTCCCCCTCAGTGTAAGGGTGCAGGGTGGGTTAAATGCCTCACCCAATTTTTTTTAACGATTTCCTACAGTCTTCAGACCATATGCTTGAAAAAAAGTCTTGTCCAACATGAGTGACTCAGAACACACACCTCTCAGATTCATTGTCCAGGTCAGCGAAAATACTGTGCCCTTGCATGTGTATCTTTCCTGTCCTGACAAAAGAGAAATTTGCTTAACCTTATCACAGATGATTTGTCAAGAAACCTTACCCTTACCTTACCTTACCTTGTTTGTTTAACCTTATCACAGATTTATTAACTGGCATACTTGTTTTTTATATTCTTTTCTTATTGAAGATACTTCCTAACATCTTTGGCCAAGGGGAACTTTATTTAAAAAAAAGCAAGCAGCCAAAAACTGTGAGACAATAGCAGATTTAATCTTCATAAAGCAGCAGGGCTTTTGCTTCCCTGGGAATGTTTGCTAACTGTGGCTTTTCCAGGTTTTGGACAGAGCAATTTTTCTTGTGACTTTTTCAAATATTCTTTCTTTCCCCATCTCTCTGCCTCCCTGGAGTTGAAACACGCACTGCAGTCACTGCGAGAGCCTTTTGCAGTTGCACTTTTGCTTGCTGTGTTTTACTGGGCCCAACTGGAAGTCGCTTCTGATCCTGTGGAATAATGTGTTTGGCTGAATCCTGAAGTTTGCTGCTGCTGTGTGTGTGCTTGTACTGAGGAAAAACCATCCACATGGTTTCTTATCTTTCCTGGGCCAAAAATAACACCGCGGCTCCTGTGGCCTTGAAGAATTAGCCTAAGTTCAGAACTGGAAACTGGGGTGAAGATGAAAAATGTGTTTCAAAATATATAAAATATATAATGTATATTCAAAATATATAAAATAGCAGCTGGGAGGATGAAAAGCCTTTGTGTGGGGCTCTGGCTGGTGGATCACAAGTATTTGCGATGATCTTTTGCACGGACCGTTCAGAGGGACAAGCCTCTGCTGAATGGCAGGTTGGCTCCACGTGAAACCAGGACATGCAGTTCTGACAGGGAGGAGGGTGGAAGGTAAGCGCAAAATCATCTTTTTTTCCTTGTGGCCGCAGAGCGGCTCCTGCAGATCCCTGACGTGGGCCATTCCCCCATTCCTGACGTGGGTCATTCCTCCATCCTTGATATGGGTCATTCCTCCATCCCTGACGTGGGTCATTCCTCTCCATCCCCGACGTGGGCCGTTCCTCCATCCCCGACGTGGGTCGTTCCTCCATCCCCNTTGATATGGGTCATTCCTCCATCCCTGACGTGGGGCGTTCCTCCATCCCTGACGTGGGGCGTTCCTCCATCCCTGACGTGGGGCGTTCCTCCATCCCTGACGTGGGGCGTTCCTCCATCCCTGACGTGGGGCGTTCCTCCATCCCTGACGTGGGGCGTTCCTCCATCCCTGACGTGGGGCGTTCCTCCATCCCTGACGTGGGGCGTTCCTCCATCCCTGACGTGGGGCGTTCCTCCATCCCTGACGTGGGGCGTTCCTCCATCCCTGACGTGGGGCGTTCCTCCATCCCTGACGTGGGGCGTTCCTCCATCCCTGACGTGGGGCGTTCCTCCATCCCTGACGTGGGGCGTTCCTCCATCCCTGACGTGGGGCGTTCCTCCATCCCTGACGTGGGGCGTTCCTCCATCCCTGACGTGGGCCGTTCCTCCATCCCGCGGCGTCTGCCTTGTGCCATCTGCCCTGGGGTCCCCGGGGCAGGCGAGGTGTGAAATGTGTAACCCCGTTTATCCTGCGAGGTGGTCAGGCCGTCTCCTGTACAGAAAATGCCTTGTTTCTGTTCAGCCAGCACAAAGGCTCTTTTATAGCTGCTTGGCCATACATCTGTCGAGGTGCCTCAGACTGTTAGCACTGGTTACTGTTTGAGGTATGCAGCTCCCAGGCTGTGATGTACAGTGATATGTTGTTTATGTGTTGCCTCCCTTTCCTTTTGAGGATAGGGAGCTGTGCTGTGTCCTGCCCTGAACAAAGCTGGTGTTAGTTATGGGATGGAGCGGTAGCCTGGAGATTTTCTCTTTAAAAGCATACTGGAATCCTTCTGTTTCACACTTCGAATTAAACTTCTGAATTTGGCAGCGACTGCAGGACAATAGAACTTTCTCTGGGGAAAAGTGTGTTGAATTTCTGCTCCAGAGACAGACCTGGCTTGAAAGACATTGTGTGCACTGTAACTGAGTCACCCCAGTCCTCCACTAGGCACTTAAATGGAAAAAAACCCCCTGACTTCTTAAAATTTTTGAACTTTATTGCAGCCTTTGGATTAATTTCCCCATCTTTTCCCCGCCTCCACCGTTATTTTTTTTCTCCTGCACATGTCCTCATGCTTGTTCCACAGACACTTTGCTGAAACCAGTCCTGCCCAGAAATGCACATTCATCTTCTGAAATGTAGGGGAGGGAGTGAGAGGAGGCTCTGTAAACTAACAAAGTCCTGGTGATTTGGGAATCTCAGAGTTTGTCTCCTGTGGTCTTCAGACATCTTGAGGTTTGCCATCTCCTGTCTCCGGTGTTTGGTTTTCTAAGTTGGTTTTTTTAACCCCACAAAGCTATCTGACAGCTCTTCAGTTCCATTCCCAAATAGCTTTCTGATGCTGTCACTGCTGGCTTCTTGACTCAAAGTAGAATTTGGGTGGAAAAACAACTTTTCCTCGAATTACCATGAGATGGGTCTCGTGGGACAGAGGAAGAGCACGAGAGGGATGTGCTGTTTCATGTTAAGCTCTTTTGGTTTGACGTTGATCTTCCCTTCTGCTCCATTAGCGTGGATAAATAGGGAGGCCTGGTAGCCGAGTGTGGCAAAAGGTGACTCGGGGTGGGTCCGTGGCACTTCACCCCACTGAGTCCCTGTCCCTTGGAGTAGCAGCTCTGCCCTGCCCAGGCCTAGATGTCAACACCCAGCTCTGCCTTGGAACATGTGCCTGTGCTTGCTCCCCTCTCCAGGGAGTATTTCTTGTTGAAGATCTGTTCTGGCTTTGAAGATGCATTTAGGCTTTTTGTGGCCTCTTTCACAAGAGGGTGAGAAGTTACTTTTCAGCTTAATTTTAGACTGGCTGTCGTTCTCGAGCAAACTTGAAGCGCGGTTTTGACCTTGCTCGCAGGGAAACTTGGAGGAACCCGATTTCCCAGTACATTGAGGGAACTGTTACCCCGGGTCTAGAATTTTGTGCTTTACCATCAAAGGGCTTTGCAAACCTTTCCCATGCTCCTTCCACCCTGTGGAACAACAGCTCTCCCTGCATGGCACGGGGTTATCCCCAGGGCACAGGAGGAGGTACCGTCAGGGCAAGGTGTAGAGTGTAAGAGGTCCTGACTCTGTGTCCTGCAGCCAAACCACACCTTCCCTCCCCTCTTTCACCAGTCACTGCAATTAAAATTCCACCGTCAGGGCTGAAGTGAGGTGAGGCAGGAGCAGACTTGTTTTCAGGAGGGAGAGGGAGAACCGAATTTTCTGCTGGAATGGGCCTTTTCCTAGAGCGGGCTCGGGAAATGTCCACTCCCCACCTGTTTAGGGGCAGAAAAGTCACAGGCAGAAATTGCAAAAATAATCAGCGTGGTGTGCTCTGGTTCCCAGAAGGCATCAAAGAGGGAATGAATTGAGCTGGGAGCGAGGAGCCCTGTAGACAAGTGTGCAGTTCTCCATCAGCCTTTCTGAACTGTGGCCCAGGGCAATCACTGGAGATGATTTCCTAATAAAACTGAGGGAGCCCAGCTTGCAGGGGTGCAGATGAGACTCTCCACTGGCACCAGGGAGCAAAGTGAAGCAATGGGAAAAAACCTCTTGGAGGTGAAAGGTGGTGAAAGCAAGAGAGCCAGAGTGAAACCCAGGGGGGGTCTTATTAATGTGCTGGAGTCTAAGTAATTTCAAATATTCTAAACAGAGGTCCCGTGAGCAGAGATACGAGGGAACCAGATTCCTTTGGCATTTGCAATGTCAGGCAGGCTAAAGTAAGTGCTCTTGTGCAACGCTCCGCTGAGTGCTTACGGAGCAGATGTTGCTCCTTTTGTAGCTGCTGCTCCAAGCGAACCAGCTTCTTGCCTGGGTAAAGCAGAGAGGTGCTCAGCTTTGCAGAGGACCAAACAGAGGGACAACATTTGAGTGGGAAGTGCTGAGGAGGAGGAAAAGCAGTCACTTGCAGATGTTGAGGGAACTGTTTCCTTAAGGAGTGTCAGGATGATGTGAAACTTCAATGTGCTTAACCTGAGTTGCAGTTTCTCTGAGAGCAGGGAGGCTGGGTGTGTGGTGGGGGTAGGCAGAGAAGGACTGAGATAGGCCTTCAGAGAGGAAGTTAGTCTAAAATAAATTCAGGTAAACAATAAAATGTTACAAGGTGCAAGCTAAGGAACAACCTCCTATTTTCCCTGGCTCTCGCTGGGACGCAGCTCTAATCCTTAAAGCCGGAAATCATATCTGATGGGCTACAATAATCTTATTTTTCCTAGGTGTAGAACTCCACTATGCCTGTCTCCCCTAGGCAAGGTGGAATACCTGCCAAGAAAGCAACATGCTCTGAGCCTCAGCTGCTTCCACGTGCCAGCAAAACCATCCTGTGTGGAAGTGACAAGTGTGTTGCTGATGGGACGTGTTCTGGCGTGGCATCTGAGTTAAATGAAAGTGGAAGCACTTGTGCACCTGTCTGATGGCCAACATAGAAAAAACACTGAGCTGCCGGCATTGTAGCTGGTGTAATTTCATGCCTAGTTACCATGCAAAACAGTCAACTCTTTACAGGTCTGAAAGTGACTTCTTAGAGTATGTTTTCTTCCTGTCCAAGCAGAGAGCGTGCAGTGAAGAACAGTGGCTTGGATTTTGTTTTCTTCGGTAGCCAATATAACGTCACTGGTTGTCTTTGTGTCTGCATCTCTTTGTGTGGTGGGACAAAAAAGCCGTGTCCAGTTTGGGAATGCTGCCAGTTTTATCAATATGATGATTATATTCAGAAGAAAGGAGCTGCAGTGGTTCTTGTGGTGCCTCGATGGTAAATAATAGTAAAATATGGCTGTCTCTTAATATTCTGGTTAGACTCCCCCAGTTGCCACACACTGGAAAGCACCCCTTTTCATGTAGCTGCGTGCTCATGCACTCTGTGGTCAGCTAAAGTAAATGTGTGTGCTGGAATGTAGCAGAATCACTGTAAAATATTCCAGACCCGTTCCTGAGTATCGTCACTTGGATGATGCTGTTGCAGAGCTGGGGTTTTTAAAATTTATTTTTCAATCTTCGAGTGTTTGATAGAGTTGCTGCAGTCCTTTCTAGAGGCTTTGGGGATAAAACCATCGCTATAACTTTGCAGCTTGGAAATATCTGCACAGACTCAGTCCTGCACCTCACACCAGACAATAATGAGCACTGAAAGCTAAACTGAGCCCATTGATATGGTGATGATCAGTACTTTTTTCTTTCTGATTAATATTCAACCTGTGTCTTCTATAACGTTTCAAACAGACCATGGGATTGTCCATTCTCCTCAGATCCAGTTGCCCGGTGGATTTGAGCGTGTCCTGCCAGGGAAGCTGCTGGCACTGTGTCCTGTTAAGGCCGTATCCCTGTTGGCCTGTGGTGCTGTGGTTATGTGGATGATCCAATTTGGGTTGTTTTTCATTCCCTGAGAGTGGTCCTGGGCTGAAGGTGGCGGACTGCAGCGTGGAGAGAGTTCCCTCCGTGTTTGATCCGCTGCAGCGTGGAGCCTGTAATCCCACAAGGGCTGCTGTATCCCTGCTGGGAGTCTGGGAGTCATGCAGGAAGTGCAGAGGACTCCGTGCTCCAGCCCTGGCCTTGGAACGCTCACATGCCAAGAGATCTGGGAGAGGAGCAGTGAGTGGCAGGACACCATGCAGTGCCATGGCCAGCACTAAGTGAGCAAGAGCAGAACCACATATTTTGAATGATGTTTTAAGTTGAAGCAAATTCAATTTACTCAAACATCTTGGGAAAGAGAGCCCTTCTTGTCTGTGCTTGAGGAGAGCTTCCTGGCCGCTTTGCCAGCTCTCATCTGCTCTGTTTTCCTTGTCACCTCTGATGTGGAGTGGCCACATTGGTTCTCCCATGGGATCAGGAGCTCACTGGCCGCCAAAGGAGGCAGACCAAGAGGCCAGCAGGCTCTCAGAGCCTGGGGATGAGCTGTCCTGTGGCTCTTGGACATTAGATGATGTTTGAATGAGGCAATGTAGCATTGGGAATGCCAGCACCCTCCATCTCATGCCGGCTTTTGGCAGGTGTCCTTTGGACTTTGAGAGTGGGGACTTGGATGTCCAGGTTAAGCAGGCTGGGATGGAAAATCTCCCAGGTGTAACTACAGGAAATGTAGTTCCAGCCTCCTGAAAGGGCAGGAGGAAGGGTCTGTGTCAGGTGGCCAAACACACCTTCCCTCCTACCCCCAGCACTTTGGTTGAAGGTCAAGGCTGAGAGCTCTGCTTTTGCTGCCAGGGTAGCCAGGGAAGCTCACAGCCAGGTAATGTCAGTGGAAGTAGGAAATTCATAGGGTCTGAAGAGGAATTAAAACACAGGGGCATTCAGAGAGTGCTGAGGCACGCTCATCTCTGGGTTGTGCGCTTCATACCAGAGCTGCTCCTGGGTAAATCCCTGCTTGCCCAAACCACAGCAAATTTAACAGGATAATAGTTTGGAGACATGATAGATCACTCTGTTCGTTGGTTTCTCTGTCTTCTGTTTGTGGGGAGATGCTGGAAGAAATGGGGATTTGCACATGTAAATACATCTAAATATATCTGTATAAGTGCACTCCTGCTCCCTGAAGGGAGAAGGCGCACCCCAGTCAGTGATGGGGAGATGCTCTCCCAGCAGTTCTGTGTTGTCTCCCCATGAGCTTTCAGGAACTGGAGCTGTTGGAAAGAGCAGGGAAATGAGGAGGGAGAGGAGTGAAATGCCATGTGAGGCTCATGCAGCCTTTATTTCTCGCTCTGCAGTAAAGATGACCTTGCTGGCTTGATTGCTTTAGGTTTGCTGCAAATCTCATCCACTCAGCAAACTGCTGGAGGGAGCTGCTGGCAGTGTCTCCAGGTAACAGTAATAAAGCCCCAAGTGGTTATAATATTATTTCATTTATAACTGAATGAAATGCATCGGGGATCTGCAACAGAGCATTTATTTGACAGGGCGTGCCGGCAGCTCAGCCTCGTGGGGAGAGGGGAGGGCTGGGGAGTGGCTCAGGCTTGCCAGCATTCTCCATAGGCACAGTTCAGGATGTAAGCTTTTTTCTTCCAGAAAAAAAAGATTTCTAGGAAATGCAAGATGAAGTGGTCTTTGTTTGGACTGGCCACACAATCCCCTCACGAGCAAACATTTTATCATGGCAGTTAGGCTGTGATGAGTGATGTATTACAGTAGCAGGCTTGTTGCTCAGTGTAAGTGCTGCTGCCTTTATGGCCAGAGAAAACCAGGCAAAGAGGCTGCTTGAAGCAGTTCAGTGCTAAAATTGCTGTTAAAGCCCTTTCAAGGGAAATCCTTGTGGCAGAAGGCTTTCACATTTATTAATTAGTCTAATTTCTCTACCTTGTGAAAGATAAATCATTCCAAAAATAAAGAATCAAATCCAGGTAAATTTATATTTAATGAGATAACGTTATAATGAAAGAGAATCTTGTAGTTATCAAAAAATGTCTTAGAAGTGCCTTTTGTAGTTGTAAAACGCAGTGAGGGTATTTTTTTTCTTGCATTTCCCCTCCTTCCCAGCAAAACCTCACTGAGCACGTCTGGACAATGAATGTTCTTTTGTAAGGATGAACACACAATCTCAGAGGTTAAATTTGCTCTGTAAGATGTTTGCACTCACATAAAGCTCTTTTATGTGTGACATTTCCTGCGTTATAGCAACCAGCTTCAAAAAATGGGTGTTTAACAAAGACTTAACTTCACATAAGCAAGGCTCGAGTTACCTTTTAAAAATGTCACTGTCACTCAACAAAACCCTTAACACTGTCCTCAGATTGCTCCCAGTCCCCTCCCTGGCCTGGAGCTGCGGTACCCAGGGCTTCAGTGGGTCCAGCAGGGCAGTTCTTGCTGCTGTGAGCCTGGGAATCGCCTGTGCAGCAGGTGAAGGTGCTCCTTCTGTGCTCCCCAGGGGTGCATCCACCCCCTTGGGTACCACGGAGGCCTCCAGTTTGTAGCTCACTGAAGAAGCCTCTCAGCTGGGCAGAATTTCATCTGGGCAGAAACTCAGCACGAGGCTCTTCTCAGCACGTCTCTCCCAGGAGAGGTGCATTGTGTTTTTTTTAAAAAAATTCCTTTTATCCTTTCGAGATTGTCACCCTTAGGACTTTACAGTGCATGCACCTTTTACTTCACATGGGCAGCTGTGTGTCCACTTAGTGAGTGGCTCAAGTCACTCTTCTCCATGCATTTTGTTGCCTTTTTTCCTCCTTTTTTCACACTTTTTCTTTTGCGAATAGACTTTGGACACTGCTTTTAAAATTATGCAAATTTCCATCTTGACTAGAAGAGGCTGACCACTGAAGCTGCCTTGCTTTTAATGTTATGCAGGATGTGTCTTTTTTTAATCTCTTTTTTTTTTCTTTCCTTCTTCAGTCAAGTCTACAAAGAATACTCTGTTTTATGTGCTTTATGTGTATGATTTCTTCTTAAAGGACGACTCATTTCCTCTACTTTAGAGGTATTTTCTTAAATCTGTCACTTCCTGTCTCTTTGCTGTCTGATTTGCCAGTTTTTACATTTTTTCATAACTGTTCCTCTCATTAAATTCTCAAATCCTTCGGGAATTGCGTTTTGCCCAGGCGAGTGAAACTTCTTTTTTATTCTCTGGCAAGAAATATTTGATGATTAATTTAATTGCTAAATTGGCTTCTAAGCAGAAGCAGGCTTGGAAAACTGAAGGGGAATTAATCACGCCCGGCTAACAGAAGGGACTTGAAAATGTGAAGGCTCCACCAAAGACGTCAGTGAAAGCTGAGGTGCACGGTAGCTAACAAGCTTTTAGTATTTTATCATACTTTTTTTTTTGATTTCTTACTGGCTTTCGCTGCTTTTTGCCTGCTTGAAGAACAGACTGTTCCCTCCCAGGGAGGGAGGAAAAGCTCAGATCCGTGTGCTCATGGGATGTACCAAGGCCTTCATCCTTCACCTGTCCTGCAGCAAAAGGGGCGTCCTCAAACAGCCTCATCCTGACAAATGTTTCTCTTGAACTTTCTGCAGACACTCCCAGTCGATTTGGATTGAACTGTCTTTAATGTAAAAACAATTGGAAATTAATTCTGCTGTAGTAAAATGCTCAGTTTCAACGGCAAGTGCTGTATCAGGTGACATTTAAGATTATTTTGTGAAAAATATATTTATACTGAAAGCGACATACAGATAAGTTCCAAGAGGTACTGCTAAATAAGACCTGGCATAAGGTTGGATTTTCCTCTGATGTAAATAGGTGTAACTTGATCAGGTAGCAAGGTTCTGCTGATGTACATCAGCTAAAGATTAAAAATCTTGCATGTGATTACATACAAGTACTACAATAAAACACTGAGGTCTAAAGGATAGGGTTTTCAGTATTTTATGAAAACAAATTGAATCCCTGTTGAAAAGGTTTCTGCCTGTAAGACTGTGGGTCTTGAGCGAGCTCAACTTCATGGGACTCCAAAGGCATTATTAAAACTTCTATAATTACCTAAAATAGCTGTTCTAATGTTCTAATACATTAGATTGGCATGACATTAAAGCTCAGTGTCTTGGACTTTTGCAGGACTAGGCTTTAGTGTAATGGCACTTCCATTATTGAGATGGGAATCTCCCTTTGAAATGCATCAAATCCTTTATAACTAGTGGGGATGAGGTGCCAAGGCATAAAATATCTGATTTCTATTAACCATGTAAGATCTCCTGTTGGTGGGAAATACCAATAAGGCCTAGCACACACTGCCTCTTGGGGGAAAAATGGGAATTTAGGGAGAAAATTTGTGTTTGGAGAGGTAGGAGAAGCAACTTCACTGTGAGTTGTTACCTGTTTTGCCTGCTGTCTCCATTGGCAGAGGGAGGGATTAGCACTGTTGTGGCAATATTAGGTGTGATGTTTGAAGGTTAAATTAAGTGGAGGAAAGAAATGAGAAATTACAGATGTGAAAAATGCTCCTACATAGGTAAAACTTCTGAAGTTACTCCATACTTTAATAAGACATTCCTTGTAAAATGCACATAGGATACTAACTTCTCCAGGTTGCCTGTAACTTGAATAAACACTTTCCTTCAACCCCTAGATAAAGACATTGAGGTTTTCTGCATTGTTTGCCATGCATTAATTCAGACATGCAAATGATGACTGAAGAACCTGATTTCCATAGTGCAGGAAGTATTTTCTGAAAAACAAGCAACCCCAAATTGTATCAGCATTGTACTGAACATGGACCAATGCTTCGAAAATCATTTTTCACTGGTTAAACTGGCTCCAGTCAAAAATCTTCTACTGAATGTTAATTATTTTTGCATTTGTTTTTGAATAAATGTTAACAGTCTGAGAACTACACTCTATTGATCATTTCCCCTTGATTTATGTAGTAGTCGAGCAGAGCAAATATAAATCTGATTAGTTTTGAGCATTTTTTGTTTGGTTAGGTTTATCAGAGGTTATAAGGTAAATGCAAACACAGCTGTGGTTCAGGCAGTCCTGCCCAACTGAACGCTTTGGTACTTACACAGGTGATTAAATTAACGGTATCTCATGCACATTGGCACATAAATCGAGATGTAAAATGCCAGAGCTGTAAATATGCATTATTGCTGCACAAATTTCTGACATCTCCTCGTGCTGAATGGCTGGTAAAGTGTTGGGCAGCTGGTAAAGGCTTCAACCTGCAGATGGGAGAAGTAACAGGAAAATATGCAGTAAACCTGAAATTTCCTAAATGGAATGGAGCAGGATGGTTTTATAGCAGAAAGTAATTGGACTTGAGATGACATCTGTAAACTTTACTTTTCCTCTCCCTTGAAATCCCAAGGAAGAGCCCAGGACTTCCTCCATGCTTATCCTGTAGTTGTGTTCTAGACATTTCTCAAGCACTTTTCAGTGACTTTTTCATTAGTCCCTTGGGAGTTCTGGTTTTTTCCCTTCAAGCTGTAGCCAAATAGTGTCTTGCCCTAGGGTCAGAGGAGAATTACCTTAGTTACACTGTTGACTGGTCCCTTCACATTTAGGTTATTGTTTTATAAATTTTTGTAATATTTTTGTGGGTCATGCCTTGGCTCCTTTCAAACCAGGGGCGTTACTCTTCCCTGTGCACAGTCTGATGTCTATTTAGGTAGTTTATTAGGATCATCTCCTCCACAGACTTTAATTTCTGGTGCTTGTCAGTCTTTCCCTGCAACGAGGTGACTTGTGGACCATTTTCTTTTCTGCTGTAGTGGATTTGCACTGCTTCACCGCTGTGCTCTGCACTGAGAAGCAGCATTTAGTTTGCTTCAACCTGTTTTCCTCCTCTTATTGCCACCCAGAGGATCTCGTGAGCTCATTTAACAGCCTTCAGCCTCTACTCTCTCTACCTGTTAGTATTTTTCTTTGGATTCCTACCATCCCCTGGAGCATTGCCTCTTACTAATTGAGAGCTAATGCTAAGTAGGGCAAACATTGTAAAGAGCAGCTTTTCCATGAAGAGCCTCTTTAATTGCTGGCAGGAGAGGGTAATATCTATAGTGTTTCCTTTCCCTTTGCTAATTCAGGTTCAAGTATTGCCCTTCCTGCTGTATATGAAAGCACTTTAAAAAAGGTTAGTGCTTTGTACTTGATGGTAGTGATTAATGAAGCTTCATGGCATAGGATTATTTTTGGTATCAAGAAAAGAAATGGGCATCTGACTGTGTGTGTTTCAATATCAGCCTTAAGCTTATGCAAGAGCTTCTGAGATGCTGGTAATTTTCTGTTTGGTTTGAGAGAAAACATTACTTGGATGCAACAGACCAAAGGGACTCTCCTGTATTAGGAAATCTTCAGAAATGCCAGGTCAGTGGCTTCAGTTCTTACCTGGCCACTGGACTTTGGCAGGTTTCTCAAGCAGTGTTCGGATGATTGCCCAAACCCAGTACCCAGTTGTGTGAGCAGGTGCTGTCTCTTGGTTTTCACCAACAGATCTTGTGCCTTCCTCTTCCTCCTCCACGTCCTGGAAACGTGAACTGTTCGGTGGAAGACTCTCCTGACCAGATTGAGATGTTAAATATTTTTGTCAGCTGAACTTTCAGTTTATACATGGGGCTGGGTTGCTTTTAATGAGAATGCCTCGTCTTGTTTCTCTCCTCTTCCGTCTCTTTAATTCTGCTTTGTCCTTTACAGCACTCCAAAGGGCACTGCAGCAGAAAGGGAACACCTGAACAACGCAACATGAAGCCCAGAGCTTTTTATATTTTTATATCTCCTTTCTTAAAAAGATTTGGCCTGGGGCTAGGCGTGTGCAGGTGGGAAAGGTGGAAAGACATGTCTGCTTTTTCTACTGATGTCTAAAGGTTTAAGGGCAATTGTGGGGTTGTTTGTTCTTCTGGTGATCAATAATAGTGATGGATTGGGGTTTCTTGCTCTCAGAGTTTTTGTCAGTTTTGTGTTTCTCCTCCCTCCTAAAGGAGAACTTTCCATGCTTTGAATAGAGTCACATGCCTGGTTAATTTGTGCCTAAGTGCATTGATGGGTTTTGACTGGTTAATCTATGCCTAACTACAGTGCTGGGTTTTGGACTGGTTAATTTGTGCCTAACTGCATTGATGGGTTTTGGATTGGTTAATTTGTGCCTAAGTGCATTGATAGTTTGGACTGGTTAATCTGTGCCTAACTAGAGTGCTGGGTTTTGGACTGGTTCATTTATGCTTAAGTGCACTGATGGGTTTTGGATTGGTTAATTTGTGCCTAACTGCATTGATGGGTTTTGGATTGGTTAATTTGTGCCTAACTGCATTGATGGGTTTTGGATTTGTTAATTTATGCCTAACTGCGTTGATGGGTTTTCGACTGGTTAATCTGTGCCTAACTACAGTGCTGGGTTTTGACTGGTTAATCTGTGCCTAACTGCAGTACTGGATTTTGACTGGTTAATCTGTGCCTAACTGCAGTGCTGGATTTTGACTGGTTAATCTGTGCCTAACTGCAGTACTGGATTTTGACTGGTTAATCTGTGCCTAACTACAGTGCTGGGTTTTGACTGGTTAATCTGTGCCTAACTGCAGTACTGGATTTTGACTGGTTAATCTGTGCCTAACTACAGTGCTGGGTTTTGGACTGGTTAATTTATGCCTAGCTGCAGTGCTGGATTTTGGCTGGTTAATCTGTGCCTAACTGCAGTGCTGGATTTTGACTGGTTAATCTGTGCCTAACTACAGTGCTGGGTTTTGACCCGTGTGTTTAGTTGGAAGACCCTAGCTGGCCTCAGCACTGAGGCTTGGGCTGCTCCTGAACCTGAGAGGCCTTTCCACTTATCCCAAAGTGGTGATGGACCTGACCTGCTGAACCAATCTAACCTGAAATGGTGGCTCATTAAAATCTAGATATTCCTTAAGCACTGGCATGGCCGAGAGAGTAGAGCACTGGCACCCTGGCACTTTCACCCAGGCTCCCTGAACTTTTCATTTGTTCAAAAAGTGATTTCATGGGTATGAGTCTTTATCAGTATTTAGTTTTAAGCCAGCAGCTTTAATTAGGCTTTTGACAGAGAAAAAGGCACTCCTGGTAGTAGCTTATTAACTTCCCAAGAGTTTTGTAGACACTTGGATGTCACTAATTTCAGAAGGTGAGGAGTGTGTCTTTGTGGAGCCCTTTTTACCTCTGATATTCAAAGCGTCTTATCTTGCCTTTGAAGCTGTAGGTAGAAGTTAGGCTGGTGTTCATTCCAGCCCTGCACTGCTCATTCTGTTTGTGTTGTAGGTTTTTCTTCTGTATAAAAAGGGGAGGATTTGGTAGCTCATCATAGCTGTTAAATTGGGGTCACGGAAGGGAATATTAAAATAGAAGGACTTTTTAGGTGAGAAACAGTTTTGAAAAGTGAACAGCTTAGGAGTTGTTTCCTAAAAACTTGTTGCTAATAATGATTTTTGTGGTTGGAACATGGTATTTTTATAGTATTACCTTGATAATGTTCTCCTTTTTCCTTTGCCTGCAACCTTAAAAAAAATAGTATTACATTAATTATGGAAATTTTAAAAACCCACCTAAGTTTTCCTAATATTTGCAATTCCATGCCCTTTTCAAAATGCTGGAGTTTTAAGGACAGAACGAAGTTACTCTGTGTCCTTAATCCTTTTTTCTACTCAGGATTATGTCTCCCACAACAGAATCAGACATGAAAAAGGGATTTTTGCAGCAGGGCTTTGCCTTTGCTGTATCTTAAGCACAAAGATAAGCATGTTTATGCTTGAACATGACGACACTATGGAAAATAATTGTTGATCTGATTAACTCCATTGAGAGGGAGTTTGCCTTCCTGTGCTTTCTGGGTGTTCATCTGCCTGGGGCGGTGAGGGCTGTGCCACAAGAGCTGCTGCTTCATTTCCACTCTGCAGCCACTCAGAGCATCCAACAAGTTTGGACAGCAGACAAAAGACAGGCCTGCAAGAGTCCCTTCTGCATGTCAGACTTTGACAAGTTTGTGTGTTTAAAGAAGCTGGAAGTAATAAAGGCTGAGCAGAAGAGGCTTCTCAATACCTTTAGGAAGAACCACGTGTGGTTTTTTTAATGCTGCTAGATAATTTTGGTGGTGGTGGTGGTGTTGTTGTCTGTCTTGGCTGATTTTTTTTTTTCCTATGAAAAAATGGATTTTTATTTTCACCTCTTTTTCTTTCAATCCAGGCATTCAGGAAACCTGAAATTGAAATTGACTTGTATTGATGGCTAGATAGAGCTGAGAAGCAGACAACTGGAATTTCTCTCTCAGAAAGCAAGTATTCAGTTAAATAAGTAAATCCCCCTATGACAGTTTAATCCTAAACTGAGCACAGAGTCTCATGCAATGAAACAAATGTCCACAATATTAGGGAGGACTCTCAGAAGCCTCGTTTAACTGCTGGAAATAAAGACATGTTAACGTGCTGCTCATTCCATAAATATTTCCCAGTTGTAAGCCATAATGGGCAAACACATTACCTTTCACCACAGTGGTGATTAAAAATGGCAGGACTGCTAAAGCATCAGCACACAAAACTCCCCTAGAATGTGCACCCACGTGAGGTGGTGTCTTTCCTCTGGCCTTAACTTTTGCCACAGCTGGAATGCCAAGCTTGGGGCAACAAAGCCTGGTGCTGTGTCTCTGTAGGGTCAAACTTAGGGGAATCACTTATTCCCTACCTGAACTCCATATTTTGAAAGAGTCTACGCTTAACAGATTCCATCTGCAAGACCACCACATTAAAGGATGAGGTGTGATGGAAGGATCTGTATTTCCTTGGTTTGGTTTCATCTGCTTTTTGTCAGTCTGTAGCCCCATTTCCTCCGTGTTCCCCTTGCAGGTAGATGTGTTTGTGCCTCACCTTTTGCTTTGTGCTCTCTGCTCTGCCTGTACTTGCCTGTTGTGTGTCACCTCACTTTTGGCTCGTTAAGTTTGGAGGTCAGAGAGAGGTTGGGTTTTTTCTTGGCTTTTGTTGTTGTTTGTGTTTTCTTAGCTGCTTTTTTCTTTTCATATTGTTACCAAGCCTCATGGCTTCTCCTCTGGGGTAAGAGAGTGCCTTTGGCCATCCCAAGACTATAAATTATAAACAGAATTGTCTTTAACTTGCAGATTTTGAGCAAATCTTTCTTGGAGTAGCACTGGAGGTGGTGATTAGAGCTGAGGCTGGTTTTCTGTTGAGTGTGAAGTTCTCACAGCTGTCTGGCAGAGCTGTTTGCTTGCTGCAAAGCCTTCTTGTACAGTTGGCTCAGGTTCCACGGTCATAAAGTATCTTTTGACAAGTTATTTTGCTTTTTTTAGTTTCTTTTCAATTTTTTAAAAAATCATTTTTATTTCACCCTTTTCTGACTCTAGCACATGATTTCAGGTCCTGCCTCCATGACAATAAAATAGGGCTTTTCTTTTTGGCAGTGGGCATTTCTGACTTGTCCCCAAACCTCCTGCTCTCCCAGGGCAGGGACATCGTGCTTGGTTGGAGTCAGCTCTGCCCAGTCTGTAATACCACTTAGACAGGCTGTCATCTGGCTTATTAAATGCATGGGAAAGCAGTTTCTTATACCTGTCCAGTTTCCATTTCCAATTTCCATTCCTCGGAATGGACATTTCCCATAAGTCATACAGGAATTTTATGACAAAATCTTACCTTAGAGCCTATTTGGGACAATGAATCTTGTCTTTTAGTTTGCCTCTTTGTAAGGGATTGTTCATAAAATGCTGAAGACGCTCATTTAAATTCATCCCAGAAGTTTTGAGTGCTGAAGAAATTTCAGTTTATTCCAGACACTTATCAGGAGGAGACTCTGGAAACAGAAATGTGCGTAATTGGATACGTGCACAGAGATCCCTGCAGGGTGTGTGTTTCAAACTCTCTTGTCTCTGCTGTTAATAACAGCCCAAAAGGCCTCAGGCATCTATTTAAGGCTTTTTTTACTAAGGGGTACAGCGAAAAATATATATAATTTAATACAGTATTAAAATGCAAGTCACATGCAAAATTGACCATTCTTATTTAAGGTACTGTCAGCCTCTAAGTCCTCCTATTTGGTCTTGGTTTTGGTTCATATTTTTTCAGGGAGGGATGGAGGCAGCTGATGTTTAAAATACCTCAGTCTCTAATTCATGCCTGCATTCCAAGCGTTTAACAGCGCTGAGTCCCAGTGTGGATCGTCTTCACCTGGCACCTCACTGCGGGTCATCTTCACCTGGCACAGGTTTGCCCGCTGCTGGAAGGGCTCCTCCCAGAGCTGCTGCAGCCCCTGCCGAGGGGTGAGTGCAGCCAAGAGGGCCCTCAGAGGTGCTCTCAGAGCTGCATGTGCTGCAGCTTTGCCTTTTGCAGGGCTGCAGCTTTGCCTTTTGCAGGGCTGCGCTGAGCTCTGTGCCCCGAGCTGCCTTTTGTGGCACAGGCTGAGTGCCCGGCCACCGCCCAACGCTGGGCAGCCTCTCCAGGTCCCGGCTTGGAATCACAGCCGGCTGCTTGGCAGGGACATCAAACCCTTCTGAGAACTGCCTGGGTGTGAGGCGAGACGCAGGGATGGGCACAGCTCTGGGTTTCCTTCCCTGTCCCTCGCTGCGGCTTCTGCTCCTTCAGCGAGGAAATCGAGGAGCCAGTTGTCACAGTGCTGATGTTTTCCTGCTGCTCGAGCTGTCCAGCCGTGCCTCACTGATGGAGAGGATCCCCTGGCAGCATCATCATTTGCTTTTTTTGGGTAGGGTGGCCACATTCTAGGAGTTGTAGGCCAGCAGGGTGTATCTGTATTCCTGCCCGTCGAGCATGTCTTCGGTGGTGGTGTCTGTAATGTGAAACCACTCCAGAATATATCAAACCATGGAAGAGACAGATGTGGTGGCACCTTTTGGAAGCTTTCCAGTGCCTAAAGGGGGCTGCAAGAAGGCTGGAGAGGGACTTGTGACAAGGACATGCAGTGACAGGGCAAGGGGGAATGACTTGAAGCTGAGGGAGGGCAGAGTTAAGTTAGATATTCAAAAGAAATTTGTTACTGTGAGGGTGGGGAGGCCCTGGCACAGGTTGCCCAGAGAAGCTGTGGCTGCCCATGGATCCCTGGAAGTGCTCAAAGCCAGGTGGAACGGGGCTTGGAGCAACCTGGGGTAGTGGAAGGTGTCCCTGCCATGGCAGGGGGGTGGAATGAGGTGGGCTTTAAGGTCTCTTCCAACTCAAACCATTCTGGGATTCTCTGGTTCTGTTAAAAGTGACCTTTGGTGAAGATCCTTGTGAGCTTCTCATATCCAGCAACATCCTTGGTGCAGCTCACGGAACAGCCCCTGGCTCTCCTTGGTGGTGATTAGATGACATCATTTCAAATGTCCCCAGTGACAGACAATTATCTCCTTTAAAAGCCTATCCAGTATATGCAGAATGGCTCCTTCAGAAAGGCAGAGGGGCAGCTGAGCTGTTCCCGTCCTGGAGCCACCCCTCATGGTCCTGCAGTCCCCAGGGGCAGCACGGGAATTCCAAAAGCACCCTCCACTTAGGTTGTGTTTCTCCCAGCACAACTCCAGGGTGAGTTTTTCTGCATTCCCTCTCCCATGCTCTTTGGAGTGACAGCATTTCCAGTGTGTCATGTGTGTGGTGACAACCTTTGTAAGCACTGCTTCCCCCATCCCAACCTTACTACGAGGCAGCAGAAAAATGACTTTTCCTGTGAAACTGTTACCAAAATCCTTCAAAATTGTCAGGATAAATAAAACCCTGTAGCACTGTCTTTTAATGTTAGCAAGTAAGGCACTGCTTTATTCTTGGCCAGGAGGTGTGTGTGTGGCTGACGAAATCCTGGCCTCTGCACAGAGATGGATACAAAACTTTTTCACCTATTTATACTTTGTTAGCAAACAAAGAAATTAATGTTCATTCTTTCTGAATTACATCATTCGCGTTCATTAATTAGTATTCCATCCTCTACTGGTTATTGATTTGTTGCTGTTTATGTTAATTACTCCATATTTTTAGTCTTTTTTGTATCTTTTTTGCTCTAGTATGGACTTTTCCAAGTCTTTGTTATTATCTTCTTTATATTTTGGTTTCTGTAAAATGTCTTCTCCTAGGCTTTGTTAATTGAATCATATCAGAGTTAGTTTATCAAAACTTAAAAATTCAGTAATTTTCCCAAGCTGTGTTCCCCTAATGGCAGCTTATGACATAATGACACAATTTGCTAAATGCTGGCTAAAAGTTATTTAAGATTTTAACACGGCTGCTTATCATTAATTAAAATGATTAATTAAAAAGTGTAATAGAACCATTAAAAAATTAGAAAAGTTATATCATTCCCAAGAAAGCCTTTAAAGTCTGGAGGAATAGGCATCCTCCTGATGTTCCCTGGCTGCTGGACTGAGCAGTGCTGGGCAGACCAGCACATTCACAGCTTCAGGCTTGGGACACTTCTGCTCCAGGATGTGCTGGTGAAGGACATCAGGCTGCCATTCCGTTGTGGGACAGGGAGGCAAAGGTTGGCAGGGGATGACACTGTACACTTTCCATACATGGATTTAGGTTTTATTGTTGTTTAAAGAAAGGATTTTCAAACCTTCTGCTGTGTTCAAGCACGCTGTCCAAAGGTACATTCATCATTTAACGATTTAGTGGTGAAGCCTTGACAGTTTAAGTGTACAAGTGAGGAGAATTTAGAGAAGGACCAAGTTTTCTACTTTTTTTTTAATATTATTTAGTCTGAGCAGAAAGGTTTTCAGGCCAACAGCCCATCTTCAGACTGGAAAAGAAGACTTAGATGTTGAAAGCTTGTCAGTCTCTTTGCTTTCCCAGCCCCTCGGGCTCCCTGTTTGTATCTGTTGGGCTAATAAAAGGTATTACATCTCCTGAAAAATGTTTCCTCGCTAAACATTTAAACACATTGGTTTGGATTTGTCAAAACTGTCTGGACGAATTAGGCAGGTTTCCATAACACTCCTGAACTGCCTTTAAATCATGAAGATGGATTTTGGGAATGCTGTCCAACTTTTTTTTTAAGTGGGTGGTAAAGTAGTATGGACAGTAGAGAGGCCTTTAATGTTTCAGTTGTTGAAAACTTCTCAGTTTGAAGTGTAGGTAGTGTCTGTTTAAACACTGGTCCTGCAGCAGATGTTAGCTTTGCTTTTTTCCCTGCTAATCCAGCCAGGCTCTCTGGTTCCTGGAGCCTCTGCTGCATCATCACCTCTTTTACCTGCAGCTCTCGTTACGCATTTCTGCAGGAATCTTTGCTTTATTTAGTGCTGAATGAGCTCATCAGACTCTTTAATTTTCACTAGAAACTGCACATTCCTGTCTTTGGGAAGCACTGAAATGTGTCCTTAGCCAGCAGCTCCTGATGTTACATAGCCACAGTTACTCTCCTGCTTTACAAGGTGCTGTGCCCTGATGAGCATTTGCTGCCAGCAGACTGGATAATCTCTCCAGAACAGACACCTGAATAAAACAGCTCCCAGAATACCAGGGGAATGCTGCAAGGGATGGGAGTCCAGCCTGCACCCGGGCTGGGGCTGCTCTGGCTTTGTTGTCCATGGGGTGAAGGGCTGTGCTGTGCTGGGGAGAGCATCCCCTCCTTCAGAATGTGAAATGTTCAGCGTCTGGGCTATTAGGTTTTTAGTGTTACCTGGGAGAGCTTACTTTTGATCGCTGTTTCTCAAATACTTTCTGCAGGTGAACCTAGAAGTGCTACTTTAAGGGTCATGAAACCATTAACATTCTGGTTTCAAATCGTGACCTTTGAAACAAAAAGCATTTGGTCATACTCACAACATTCAGGGAAGGAGGAACACGGAAAGGTTCGTGCAGCCCTGAGTTTGTTCCATTCCAAAACTGCGCCACGGGAGAGTGAAATGCACTGTGAGGAGCTGGTTCTTGCTCCTGCTGCACTGCTTTTTTGTATTAACAAGCAATTTTTGTCAAAGTGACAGTGTACCAGAATCTGTGGCGCATGAGGCAGCTCAGCTGATTTTTTTTTTTTCTAAATTACGTTTTTTTTAACCTGACCTGTATTAGCTGGGGTCAGGCTACCTGGTGCTTGTGAAGACCTGGCTTTTTGCAGTGCTCTGCTTTCAGAGGCATTGCTGAGATTACTGCCTTTTAAAATTATTTTGGATCTTTGGCAGCCCATTGACAGATCTCACTTTTTTTCCTTAAAGTGGGTAGTTCCAGGCTCAGAGATAATGGTTCCTGTGGGTGTCTGCAGTGCAGGGCGGTGTGAAAGCAGGGCCTGAGTGGGAAGGTGTGAGAAACACTCGCTGGAAGCTTTCTTCTCAGAGTAAAGCTGTACCTGGGACCTGAGCCGAGGCATTTCAAGTCAGTCTGGGTGTTGCTATCCCACCATAAGGCAAAACCACCCCATGACTGCAGCAAGTTGCAGTATCTGAAGGAGCTGAAGGCATCTGATTTTTCTCGTGCTGCTCATTCAGGCCTCTTTAGAGGTTTCCAGCAGTAGGTTTGTCCTTGAAAAGGACATTTTTGCAAGAGTTGGATTTAATTGTAATTCTTCAGTACTCAGCTGATTTGTTCAGTTCCCAAACCTGAAAGGAGCACTCTTTAAACTGTCAGGAACATTTCTGTTGCTCAGCATCTCTGTCCCATTGACTTCCCATTCCACACAAGCTTGCAAGTTAAATATATAGGATTTATAAACTTAGCCAGTATCTCTGAGGAAAATAGAAGTTGGAAGACTGAATTCAGTGGTGCTGAATATCTGTTTGAAGGTAGAAAATAACAGCTCTCCAAAAAGGTGCTCCTTTCCCTTCGGCATCTAAGACAGAGTAGGGATTTGTTTTCATGGGAATGTGAGAACAGGGTCCTTTGGACTGTGCAGTGTTTCCTCTGAAATCAATTTGTATTTTTTGGGAGAGAACAGAGGACTTAGTCTTCACTTTCTGAACCTCTTGACCCAGAGGAATTTGGCCTCTTCCACTGCCTGCAGTGAGCAGTCGAGATGCCATCGGGCTGGGGTGTCACCACTGGAGGCTGGTGGCAGTTCCCTGCTGCAGAGACAGTTTCCCTTTCTGCTTGGATGGCTTTTTTATTCTTTGAGTCCCTGAACTTCGCAGGAAGGAGTGACTGTAGGAGTTCAGTGGAAATGGCAAATTTAATGGTTTCTAAAACTAGCAAGCATCTTATTTCTTCACATCCTACCCTCTGTGGAGGTTTCCTGCTGGTACTGTTGATGACATTTATAGCTGTTGCTAACAGGGAAAGGGCAAAAAAAAAAAAAAAAAGACTTGTTATTTTTGCTGTCATAGATGTACTCAGGACATCAGCTGTAGGAAATTGGGACTGGAGGACTCTCTTATTAGCTGTTACTCTTCCTATCCTTTCCATGCATGCTCCCCCAAACTTGTTTGCGGTATTCTGCAACATGAGGCTTTGAAGAATTTGATTATTCACTTTAGGCACAGCAACTGATTTACATGCACTTTCCTCCATAAGAGCTAAAAATCTTACTTTTTTCCTTGAGCAAGCTGCTTTCACATCTCAAAGCCACCATAGAACTCCAGAATTCAGATTGTTTCAAACATGCCAGGAAAAATGAAACATTCGCCTTCTGCTGTAAATTGAAAGGAATAAGGTCTTCTGCTCTCTGGCCTGGTCTTTAATATCCAAATGGCTGCTAAAAGGATTTTTCCACTTCTGAGCTGTCTGTGCAGGGACCAGGAGCTCTGTGCTCTTCCCCCACATGGGAGATATTCCAAATGTTTAGAATGGTTTGAGAATGAATCTAGAAGAAGCCTTGTAACAGACCGGTAGAGCAGGGAATAAATGTGTAATGTTTAGAAATGCAGCATTTGGTGCACTGTGTTGGTTTTTTTTTTATAAAAACAACACAAAAGACTGAGGAAAATTGGCAGGAAAAAGGAGACTGAAGATCACAGTTCCTGCATGGAGTGGTGTTGAAATTTGCAGGCTCTCTTGAAATAATGAGTTTTTAAGAGAGGCTTAACTCCAGACCCTCACTTTTCTGTTTTCTGTGCGTCCTGCATGACCCGTATTTTTGTTACATTTGCCATGTCACAGCACTTACACAGGATTTTGTTGTGTTGAAAGCAGTCGTAGAATCGTGGACTGGGTTGGGTTGGAAGGGACTTCAAAGATCGTCTCATTCCATCCCCTGCCCTGGGCACCTTCCACTATCCCAGGTTGATCCAAGCCCATCCAACCTGGCCTTGGACACTTCCAGGGATCCAGGGGCAGCCACAGCTTCTCTGGGCACCCTGTGCCAGGGCCTCCCCACCCTCACAGCCAGGAATTTCTTCCCAATATCCCATCTTCTTCTGGAGCTGCTTGAAGTTTGCCCAGCTTTTGCTTCAGAAGGTGCTGCTCGGGCTTGCTGTGAAGCAGTGATCTGGAGAGGATGTCTGGTATTTTTTAATCTTTTTAAGATACAGTTTAACATCTGGTCTGACACAGTCTTTTTATGTCTGTGGTGCTGAACTTTCTTTGCTAAGAATGACGCTGCAGAATTTGGAAAGAACTCTTTTCTTCCTGTCTCATTGCCTCGTAATTTGCATGGTTTGGTTAAGAAAACCATGTTTTGTTGTGTTGCTGGTGTGTATTTCCAAGAAGCTGTATAGAAAGGAGTTCAGTTCTGGACACTTGTAAAATCTAGGTAGGCTGGGCTGCTCACTTGAGAAGATGTCATGGGGAAGGAAGTGGTTCTGGTTTTGAGCTCACCTTCTCACCCAAAGAGCACAATTTCCTTAGAGGACTCACACTTTGTTTTTTTTTCTTTTCCTCAAATTAGAATCAGTGCATTGCAAGAGCAAACTGCTGCTTTCCCCCCGTCGTGTCTTCCAGAGCCTTGTGTTCATGCTTTAAATATTAATATAAGGATTAATTCCTATGGTAACACCATGAAAGTCTTCCTTGGTAATTACTAAAGGTAACACTTCTAGTTTTCTCACTGTGCTGCTCCTGAACCTCTCCCTAATCCCCTTTGACTCAGACTGAAGGTTGCTACCAAGACCCTACCAGGATGAAAAGGGGGGGGGGGGAAGTAGTGACCCAGCTTTAAAATTTGGTTCTTTCCAGTTTTCAGCCCAAATCATTCCAGCACGACAAAGGAGGAATGATCTCCTTCGCTGTGCGGTCACAGAAGAATAAAATTCTGTGTTTCAGCTTTAAATGGATTTGCTGGAATGCACTTACAAGATGTTAAGGCTTTGGCAGAGGCAGCTTTTATTGAAAGGAAAGGGAGAGATGTGGTAGTTTGTTTGGCTTCCCTTCACAATTAGGTTTTGGTAAAATTAACTTGATTTCCCCCATCCCCTTTTAATTTTGTTACATGTGCAGTGAGAAATCCAGTAAGGGGTGTCTGCAATTCAGTTTCACCTTTGGGAGAGCAGCTTTTGGCTTGGCTCTGTTGGTCAGCTGGTGCTCTGCACTCTGGGTGAAGGAGCTGAGCATCCCTTCAAGTTGTGACAGCTTATGATTTTAACTCTTTTGTGCCCAGGAGCTGAGATGTCTCAGGAAAGAAATGCTACTGTGCCATTCTCTGGATCTGTGGCACCTTTGTCACAGGGGCCAGCACGGTGCTGTGCCCTGTGTGTGTGTCCTACTCACTGAGGCAACGGAAGGACTTGAATTTTTAATCACAGTAATATAATTTGTCTTGCTTGCAGAGATCAAAAGGTTGTCATCATCTTCTCCGGGAGAGAGAATGCAAATTTGAAGTGAGACAATTGTAAGGCTGTTGGAGGATTTTTTTAATGTGCTGTCTCAAGCTTTGATTTGACTGGCCTGCTCTTTGTTACCTTCCAGTTGCCTTTTAAGCCTGAAAACAGTAATTGCTGTGCTAACACTGTCATTATGTGTTGTTTCACAGTGTTATTTCCTCATGTGCTCTTCCTTCAATGGTTCAAAGCGCATTTAATTACGCCAATTACAACGTTAGGCTGATTTTTTGATCCGTATCTGGTCTGAACTTTGTGCCTGTCTCACCCCAAGAAAAGGACCTTTCAGGTGTCACACTGGTGGCATTTTGTGACAGCTCAGTGCAGTGGGTGAGGCTCTGGGCAGGCTTGGGGCTTTGCCACGGGCTTGGTGAGTCAGCTGTTTGCGTGTGGATTTTCTGGCTGTGGGAGTGCAAATACGGGCTGGGGTAGGGGGGAATTGATGTGAAAGAAGTCTTGTACCTTTACTGAGTTCACACAGGTCGTAGGGCACTGACTGGCTGGCAGCAGCATTGCAGACAGACGTGAGGTCCTGGTGGGCAAGGAGTTCAGTGTGAGACATCGCTCTGTCCTTGCAAAGATGGGAAGCAGCACCCTGGGCTGCTTTGGGCAGAGCATTGCCAGCAGGTCTGAGGGAGGTGACTTTTCTCTCTGCTCAGCCCTGGTGAGGCACGTCTGGAGTGCTGGCTCCAGAGCTGGGCTCCCCAGTACGAGTGGGACAGAGACATGCTGGAGTCCAGTGGCACACCTTGAGAAGGGTGTGAGGGGGCTGGAGTGTCTGGTGTTTGAGGAGAGCTGGGCCTGCTCAGCCCGGAGTAAGGAGGCTCAGGGAAGTCTCCTCAGCACACATAAACACCTGGTAGAGTGGTAAAGAAGATGGATCTGGCCTCTTCTCAGTGGTCCTCAGGGACTGGGGGAGAGGCAGTGGGTCCAACCTGAGATTCAGGAAATTACAATTTAAACACAGGATAGAACTTTGTTACTGCAAGGGTGGTCAGTCACGGCAGCCAGGTATCCAGAGAGGCTGTGGCGTCTCCATCTCTGGGAGACAGCCAGACCCCTGGTCAGGGTCTTGAGTGACCAACCCATGTAAGCTGCCCTCCTTTGGGCACAGTGGTGGGACCTGATGATCTCTAGAGGTCTCTCCTGGCCTGACTCATTCTGTTACACTTACTGAAGCTTCTTAAATGGCTTTTGGACTGGCATTTGCCGTTGGGTAAACTAGTGGAAAACGCAACCCTGTTGCAATCCTTGTGCAATTGGTGGTTGCCTGTTGGATGTGCCAGTGCAACTCCCGTTGCAATTGCTCACATGTATCGTAGAGAAGGAGTCCAAGCTGCTTGCTCATAAAACATTTGAGACTTGGGGCTGTTGGCTGCAAATTGGGCAATGCATTCAAAGTGGAGTTGTGTGTGGTAAACCTCTATCTGTGTAATACAAGGGTAGGGAACCTTTTCATTGCTACTGGCCCAGTAAATGTTTTCAGCACTTTTAACAGGCCACATCTTGACACGCACTTGTTACTGTCTGTATTGTGCTATGCATAATAAACTAAAACAAATAATATGGCTGAGAGCCACATGTTCCCTGCCATTGGCTTACAGAGCAGAGATTTTCAGGAGATACTGAAACCTTTGCCTTCCTTGTACGTGTCGTCTTGCTCAGTCATCCCTGCTCGTGCCAAGTACAACTGCTCTTGTTCTTGGGGCTTGTGGTCTTGAGGTGAAAGCTGAGGCCTTAAAAGTTTACAGGTCTGCCACTGTTTTAGCCCCATAACACACAGAATTTTTCCCCGTCAGGCTGAGCATTTGCGTGTTCTGCACTGATGCATCTCATCTGTGTCAGCACAAGGACACTGAATGTTTGCAGGGGAGAGACCCCAAACCTGCCTTCATTCATTTTAACTGTTGCCTTGAATGCATTCATATGCAACTAGGGCAGTATCCAGGAGGTCATCCTGCCATCCAGGCAAAATTACAGCCTGCAGTAAATAGGGCTGATTGTGGGAACTGCCTTTCTTGACATCAGGATAGCAAACAGCTTGATGGTTGGCTTTCCTTTTTGGCCTCCTGCAATTCTTTGAAAGCCTGGGTGGCCACTTGCACTGTCAGCATCTTCCTTTTCTTTTATAAAAAGAGAGGGTAAAAAGTACTTTAAACAGCTCTTGGTGCAAGGAGCCATAAATGAGAACAAAGCACTTGCATGGAGATGTGGTGGTGCCTGGACCTGCTTGGGAGCCCTCGGTGATGTCCTGAGGGCCCTGGGGTGAGCTGGCAGTGAAAACACCTCCCTTTGGGGCACACATCCAGCACACTGTGGAGCAGCACACTCACTGCTCCTGTGGGGAGCTGCACCTGTGCTGGGCTGGCACTGGGATCTTGCCTTCAGTGCCTGAGCATTCCCAGCAGTGTCCTTCAGGATGTGTGCTGGGGCCAGGGCTACAGACCTGCAGCTCCCAGCACAGCCAGACTCAGAACTGAGCCTGCTCTGAGAGTGTAGGAGAAGCTGCAGGGAAGAACAGACAGGCATCTCTGCTTGGTGGAGGAGGTGGAGAGGTGTGCCCCCCGCCTCCATCCCTTCTTTTCCAGCTGTTTTGGGAGGCTGATCCATGCCTGCCTGTGGGCTTGTAGGATGGCAGCTGAAAGGGTTGAGCTGGGATGTGGTGTAGGATGAAGCTGAGCCATCCTGGTAATGGATGCAGTCATTTTGACTCTCCTTTCTCCCCCTACAGCTTCACTTGACACATGAATTATTAACCATTTAAAAGGAAAATCCAACCCCCCCACACCCCCTCCCTGTATTAGTTTAGTCTAGTTTCACCTTTCTCAGCAGGTGAAGTAGCCTGTGAGAGCAAAGGGGCTGAGGTGATGCCTGGCTGTACTCCTGAGTGTGGTTCAGCAACCATAGAAAGATGCTGTGAGGTGGAACAGCAGCTCTTTACATCCCCCTTAAGGTGAACAGCTGTTCTGAAAGAAGTCCAGTTCTTTCTTTTCCTAAATTAATGCAGAAAATAAGGAAGACCAGGGCTTCACTTGCCAAATCTGATAATTTCAGTGGTTTTCCAGGATGCCATGCTTTGTCTTCTGTTGATTAAATGCCTATTTATAGAGGGAAAAAAAGCTATTATGGATTAAACTGCCCTGCTTTTTCTCTGATTACGTAAATGCCAATATGTATATAGTCTAAAAGTAAAAATGTTCCAAATGGAATTGTTTATAACCCTTAGGCTTTAAATATATTTAATACTCTTACAGTTAGTTTTAAGCAAGAAACAGCCCTGGTTCAGGGCAAGACGCTTGTATTGTCATGTTAGTTTTGCATCTTTAGTGGCTGCCCACCAATAAACTTAACATCATCTACACCTTCAAGGCAGGAAAATGCTATTACCCAGATTTTTATGCGTTTATCTGTGTGCATATCTATCACTTTTTAAATAAGGAAAGCAGATGACAGGAGAAGTGCTTCCATCTGCTGTCATAGATATCACTATGGATTTGATGTGTGTAACGTTGAAAGCCTGGCCAGCAGGATGAGGGAAGTTCATACCACTTCTGCTTGATACCGATGAGATGCATTTAAAATAGTACCGCCTCAGCTCGAAAAGGTCATGGAGAAAGTGCAGAGGATTTAGCAGAAGATGGCCAGAGACCTCTGAGTCAGAGATACCCTCCAAACACAAGGTGAGGGAGCTGGCCTTGTTTCCTCTGGTGAAGGAGCTGCAGAGTCATCTAAGAGCCACCTACAGCTCTTGGAGGGGCAGATGTGAACGTGATGGAACCCAACTCTTTGGGAGTTTGGGCCACATGATGAAGCTCATGGGGTTCAAGGCTGTGCCAGTAGCCCCACTTGCAGCAGGAGGTTGGGCTGGCCGTCCTTCGTGGTCAGGGCTTCATTAATCCTGTGAGGAGCTCACTCAGACCTCG
The DNA here is from genome assembly GCA_013398955.1 of Callaeas wilsoni. Classification (NCBI taxonomy): domain Eukaryota; kingdom Metazoa; phylum Chordata; class Aves; order Passeriformes; family Callaeidae; genus Callaeas; species Callaeas wilsoni. The sequence continues at coordinate 47,755 of VWPU01004593.1, forward strand.
GGGTAGAATGTGCAACAGCTGTCTACCACTGTGGTCTTGAAGCAAACAAAACCTGATCTGGCAAGCCTGAATGTGGCTTTGTTCTGATGTCTTCTGAGTGACTAATGCCGTGAGGAGGTGGGAGGGAGGGAGGCACGGACAGGGAACATCTGGGTTGTCACTGCGTGGCCAAATCGCCTACAACTCCGGCGTTCGGTTTGGCCACTCGCACCTCCTTAGTGTGACTCTGGTTGTGGTGGGTCTGACGTTGCATTTTGTTAAAGAGTGAATTGTGGTGAGCCTTCTGGGGGTGGGTAGGGTGGATCTTCTCGTTCTGATCTGGAAGAATGTCACTCAGGAGCCAATGTGTAAAGGGCTGGAGCAAGACACGTTTTCTGGGCTCGTCTGCAATGGGGACAGCTTTAGGATGTTGTTGTCTGGGTTGAATTTCTAGGTAGGAGGTGGCAGAAGAAGTGAAACAGATCTCATTGTCACAGGCAGCATAGACACTCCATTGCAGTCCTGGCAAGAATTCCTGCCTTGTGAGTGATATTCAGTTTGACCCTCTGTACTGCTACTGGGCAAAGACTCCTGTGTGTGTCAGGTTAACATCTGGCAGGTTTTTCGGTTGACTCCCATGGACATTTCTCAGCACACAGCAATGCATGTAGTCAAGAAAGTGTCGGCTAAGGATGTGGTTTTGCCCTGTCACAATATTGCTTGAAGCAAAATAGCTTCATTTAGGGTTTATCAGCTGATGTCAAGATATCTGGGGTCTGGTTTCTTTCATGGATCAGCTGCACCTCGTTAAGACAGACTGACAGCTCCTTCTCCCCTTTTGGCTTGTGGGGTAAACTCTTCCCTCACAGGATATGACAAATTTACATTGACTCAGTGTGATTTTGTCATACTCTGTGGGAAGCGGTGGGCCCAGAAGAGATCCTGCTTCTCTTGAGATTTTCCAGCAAAGATGTGTAAATCTCTTTTGTAGCATTTCCACTGCTTGCTGTGGCCCTGGCCGTGTCATCTTGGACTCCTGGCTGTGTCTTGGGTTTTCAATATGAAACCGATAAGCTGACTTTAAACCAAATGTTTCTGGGGAGGCAAGAGGATGCAGAGTTAGTGTACATCTTGGATTAATTAAAGGTGAAGTTGTGCTTGAAAATGCACTATTCAGAGGCAGTTTGACTGTAGGAAGGCAGAGCTTGGAGGCTCACCACGCTGCTTCACTGAGCAATGGTGGTGAATGTCCACATGCTGTCCAGTCTGGTGCTGATGGCTTAATTTAAGGCTCTGCAAATGCTTGTAAGACCTTCCTGAATGTGAAATGACACAGTGGAGCAACGCTGGCAGTGCTGTTCTGCTTTGGCTTATTTTTGACTGGTTGGCTTAAACTGTCCTATGCACTGTCGTGGCTTTTTATGATTCATTTTTAGAAAGTGCAAGCATGGAAAGCTGTCTGCCTGGCTTACTTTGCTGATTATGTCCAAGATTTTCAGTAGCTTAGATATGACCACGGTCTTCCTTCCTTCTGTCTGAAGGATGGCCGCCAGATTGAGGAGTAGCATCATCCCACTGACGCACATCCAGGGAAATCCGGGAGCTGTCTGCTGGAACAGCTGCTGGCTTTTTTTTTTTTTTTAAGGAAACTAGAAAAAAAAATTTAAAAAAAAAAAATCCCAGGACAAAATTGGGCAACAGCGTGCGATACTTGAGCCACCGGTGCTCAGACTGATTGTCTCCACCGCCGCCGGAATCAGACATTTGATAAGCAAGTTGGAGGAGCACTTGGGAATTTTGAATAGGGTTGAGATGTCCTAGTTTGTGAGGAGTCTTCTCAGGGTTGTGCCTGTGGGCAAATTATTCAGAATAATGATTATTCAGAATTTGAAATTTGCAAATCAAGGAGGAAGGGAAGGATACGTACTGAGGAGCTGAATTTTTTATTATTTTTGAGTGGAAAAATTCAAGTCAGCATGCTTTTAATTGCACATGGTGCATTTTAATGTGTTGCCATCAGCTCATGTTGCTGGAGAGAGTTATGTCCATGCATAGAATCCTCTTTATCTCACCATTTTGTCCAGAATAAAGGGTTGAGTGGCTGATGTAGTTCCTGTTAAAATCCCTTTGCTGTGTTTCTGGGGAGCAGCCAGGCAGCAGAGAGCTCAGAACGATGTGAGAGCAGCAGTGAGAGCCTTTGCGGTGCCGGGGCGAGGGACGTTGATGCTGCAGGAAAGAGGGTTTGTGAAGTGAGTGATGAAATCAGCCACTAGCACTGGACTTGCTAAAAGCAGAAAAAAAAAGTCACTCCCTTCTCCTTAACCTCTTATTTCTGTCTCCTGCATCAGCCCTGCTTAATTATTGCTAATGAGTATTGGGGAATTTAAATGAGAGAATTTCACAGAGTCTGTAATGAAATCAGCAGTTGGACAATAGAGGAATAAAATCTCTAATTACCCAGGCTGGGAGCTCAGCTGTGCTAGTATGGCTGTGTGTTCAGCAGTGTTACATTTAAGATTACGTGTCCTTCTGGACAGATCTTTAGCTTAACTGGCTCTGTGGGAGGCGACAGGAATCAAGCCAGAATCCTATAGTATGCAGAGTAAGTCATGCTAGGAATTGCACATGCAGCTTCTGTTTTAAAGGGGCATTTCGTGAAGCGTTCTGAGGATGGAAATGTTTGAATTGGTGGTCAGCGAGGAGATGATGTAGCAGGGAATGTCACTGGGGTGATGCTGTAGACACGTATGTAAGTGTCTAAGATACAGCTTGTACGCGTGTTCTAGCATGTGTGGCTTGAAAGGTTTATGGTCCTGGAAGCTGCATCTCTGCACTTCTTCCAGTAATAACTCACTCAGGTGAGTAGTCTAGACAGAGGTGACGGAGGATTTCCCTCTGAACAGGAACCCAGGAGAAGCTGAAAGCTGGAGTGAGTCTAATGGGAGAGGACAGGGCTTCGGACTCTTTTTGCTTATTTCTTTTTTTGTTTTTCATACTGTAGTTAGGCAGCAGTCTATCCAAAAACAGTTGGCTGTATTAATTCTCCCTAAGTGAAAGCTTTACATGGGTGTAACTCTTTCTTTTCTTTGGCAGCCAAAGCATTTTTATTTCCAAAACCAGAAAAGTCTGGGTTTTTTTTTCATTCGGTGCCACTTCTAGGTAATGGAGCTTCAGCACTTACCAACATTTTAAATTAAATTAAAAAGAAAAACTGGAGGAAAAGGGACACAAATGCAAACTGGGAAAGTGGGACAAGGGCAGTGCTGCAGCTGGCTGCTCAGATGGACAGCATGGAAAGGGCATGACATGGTGAGGGATGTCATCATAATGTTTGAGAAAAAACATGTTTTAAAGCTTCCAAGGGCAGGCTTTTAATGGAGCACCTATTAACCCCTGAAACTTGTTGCTGCAACATGCTGATCTCCCAGAGCCCTCCACAGAGTTAGGAAGGATTATGGCCAGATACCAAAATTGGCCTTGGCAGCCGTGCTACAACAAAAAGTGTGCATCAGTTGTGAGCTTTCCTGGGCCAGGCAGTGAGTTAAGTGGGCTTGGGAGTGACCATTCCAGCACAGGGATGATGCAGAGTGGAAGTGACTGTTCTTGGGACCCCTGGATCCAAGTAGATCTGGACCTGTGTGCTGCTCGATGCTGCAGGTGGGACCGTGCTGCCGATCCCAGTGTCTGTCAAGAGAAGGGAAGCAAGTTTAGTTAGTACACAGAATCACAGGATGGGTTGGATTGGGTTGGAGGGGACTGTAATGACCATCTAGTTCCAACCCTGCTGCCATGGGCAGGGACACCTTCCCCTGGACCAGGTTGCTCAGATGGGGGAATGCAGGGGCATCACTGGAGGTGCTGGTTCAGTGTGAGCTCATGTTGGACACAGAGACCCCACAGAGAGCAGAGCTCGGCTGAGGAGTGAGCAGGTGCCTGTCCTGTCACTGCCTGCATGGCAGCAGTGAGGGGGAAAATCCTTCACGTGGGCTCTTCCTCATTTTTCCCCCTTGATTTCTCTCTGAGAGCTCTCCTGGGTCACGAGAGACTTTGATATTAAATCAGCTCTTCAGTTCCTGTCTTTTCTCCTGGCCAAATGTTTTGGTTTAGCCCCAGCCCCACACAGCTCAGTCCCCCCTGGTGGGACAGAGGGAGAATCGGAGGGGTGAAAGTGAGAAAACTTGAAGGTTGAGGTAAAAGCAGTTCGATAGCTAAAGCAAAAGCCACGAATGCACATGAAGCAAAACAAAGGATTCATTCCCCACTTCCCATTGCAGGCAGGTGTTCAGCCATCTCCAGGGAAGCTGGGTTCCATCATGCTAAACAGTGACTTGGGAAAGAAATGCCATTGCTCCGAGCATCCCCTCCTTCTTCCCCCAGCTCTGCGTGCTCAGCCTGATTCCATATGGTCTGGAATATCCCTTGGGTCAGTTGAGGTCAGCTGTCACAGCTGTGTCCCCTCCCAGCTCCTTGTGCCTCTGCAGCCCCTTCACTGGTGGGATGAGGAGCAGAATGGTCCTTGACTCTCTTAAAAGCACTTCTCAATAACTGAAACATCCCTGTGCTATCAACACTGTTCCAAAACAACCCCATACCAGCTATTATGAAGAAAACTTAACTCTATCCCAGCCCAAACCAGCACACCAGGATGTCTGGCAAGGGATTTTGTCTCCTTTCAGTCATGCTGCTGAGGCTGCTGCATCAAATCTTTCCTGGCACCTTCCTCGCAGTGTAGCTGGAGACATTGCACAGGTTTATGGATCCCTACCCAGATTTCCAGAAACTGGCAGTCTTCTCCTCAGCTGTGTGGTAAAAAAGCGTGGAGATGAGAGGCAGAGCCAAACCAGCAGTTCTCTTCTGAGCAGTCGTCTGCGTCCCAGGGGGGACAGGTTGGTTTAGTCTGTTAGAAATAAGTTAGTGCCAGCTCTGTAGGGAGTGAAATGTCTGGGTGTGGAAGCTCTCACATGGAACAGCTCACACAAATTGTGCTTTTTGAACTGCAGCGTCCTGCATTTCTCCTGTCCCCCAATCCAAAAACATCCTCTGGGCTCAGCAGGATGCTTCCTTGTAAAAGAGATGGAACGTTTGAATGCGACTTCACAGCTACGGGGAGGGTGGTGATGTGGGCTTTGTGTGTTCAGCGTGGAACTCCTGTGATCTTTTTAGTATTTTTTATAGTACCTAGAGATTTTTTTTTTTTAATGCAGGGACCGTCTCCTGTCCTTCATGTCCCTGGGAGCTGCAGTGGTTCCCTGCAGGGGCTCAGCCTGTCCACTGGCTCCTTTCAGAGCTCCTTCTGCAGGGGCTTTTGTGTGTGGTCGGCGGGTCCGAGATCTGGGAGCCTAAGGAAGTGAAGTTTGTGTTGGGGAGTTGAAATACTTGAGGAGAAGTAATTGACCATAATCTGAGAGCAGATCTAGCTATGCAGAGGACAGCTCATCACCATGTTCACAGCAACGGGCTTGTGAACGGAAATGGAGCTGATGGATGTTTTCTAATTATTCCCTTGTGTTACAAATGCTAGCAAGCCAGCTTGAAATCTCTGCCCAGAATTCAGAGCCTTAATTTGTTTGACCTTTCCACTGCTGCAGACACAAGGCTCTATGAATTGCAGTCATCTTCATTAATTTCTCTATTGTTCTGGGGTTGCAAATGAGCTTGTTCTTCTGCAGATACCGTGTGGAAGATGGAGATACGGCTCAGTGTTGGGCAGCACTTCCGTGTGTTTGAGGGGGTTGTTGAGCCATGCCTTAGTGGAGGATGATCTTCCAGACAGCTTGAGGGACGTCCTGGCTGCCTGGAGCTGGAGTTCTGTTTAAATCCACTGATGCAGGAGAGGTTTCTCTCCCTTTCCATGTCTTTCTTAGAAATAACCAGCTCTAGCCTTTGTAGGCATCCATTTTGACAAAGAATAGTACATTTCAGATAACATATCTCAAGGGTATATGCTGCTCACTGCTCCAGTATCATCCTCTTGGCTTGAAAATATTATTCCAACTAATCAGCCTAAAACCCCTTTGAAAGCACATGTGTGCTTTCCACTAGTTTATCAGGGAGACTTTTTAGGCTGGTTTGCTTTCATGTTTTAATGACCAAAAGATAGAGCTGTGAGGCATCTGCTGGTTCAGATGGATGTCCTGGTACCAAATGTGTGTGTCTGTGAATCACCAGTGGGTGCAGCAGTAATTTTTGGTAAGTAGGAGGCAGACAAAATTGCTGGTTATGATTTGAAGTCTTGCCCACAGCAGAGCAAGCAAAAGGGATGAATTAGAGACAGGAATAGTAGCATAGCCTTTTTTTCTTTTTGTGTGCAGGAAACCTCAGAGCACATAATAAACTATTGCCATTTTGATTACCAAAAAAGAAAAAAAATGACCCCAAAAAACTGAAAGCAAAGATAAAATAAGAAAAACCTCAAGCTTAATGGGTTTGCCAGTAATAAAAATACAGCCCAGAACAAAAGGCTGCAGAGTGGTTTTTTATATCTTGTATTCAGTACGCTGGATTGAAAAGAAATTGGCAAAAGTGTATTTTTAAAGTCCCCACCTCGCTTGTAGTTTCTCCCAGGAGGAGGAGTTGCCTTCGTGGCAGCCAGCAGGAACAGTGGCGAGTATGGGAAAAGACATAATTAGGATAGCATTAATTGCTCTTATCAGAGGATTTATTTTACAACAGCCCTTTAATTCAGGCTGCCCCACCAGAGTTCAGTGCACTCTCCAGCGATGTCTGTTTTAGTCCTGGGAGCTGTGCGGGGCCTGGCCGGGGACTCTCCCAAATCCAGCACTGCTTTTTGACTTCAGTGAACAAAGAGCCATTAAATTACACAAACGCACAGCTCCTTCAGGCTGTTCTGCCCAGTGGGACTTGTTTGAATCCTTATAAATACATTGAACTGACGTTGGCACTTTAAGTAAAGCCTTTCATGTCCTTTCTATATAATGAGTATAGCCTTGCCCACAGCCAGTAATCTGCTTCCTTCTCTCATGCCTTCCCTCCCCTTACCCCCGATCCGAACCTGCTGCTCCTCATTTAGGGAGGTTGATCCTGCTGTCTGCTGAGCTTCCCCACATCCCAGCACAGCTGAGGCATCTTGTGCTCCTGGCAGGTCTTCTGACAGGGGAAGAAGTTGGTACAGAACGCTGGTTTTCTCTGGACACAAATCAGGCTGCATTTTAATGACAGTTTGCTGAGTTTTGGTGCGTTGCACTGATACATTTTCTCACTGAGTATCTCAGTGAGCCCAGAAATTACTTCTTCCTTATCCTCTTGCTGTGGGTGTGGGAACATAGCACCTTTCTAGCACTGCTGGGATGTGGTGGGGCATGGGGAAAAAGCTAAAATTCTGAGTAAGCATTCCCTCTCTGCTGCTCTTTTAGACTCAAACCAGGAGTTTTTTGGTCTCCAGCACTGACAAAAACTCAGAGGATCCAGCTGTACTGCACAGCAAAGTGCCTTTCAGGGATATCTGGCCCAGCTGCTGTGCTCCACCCAGGGTGATAGTCTAAGCAAAGCAGAACGCTGCTTAGTCCCAAGTCACTTTTTGTGCCCACAGCTTGTTTTGAGCTTCCTGCTCTCCAGTGCTTATCCTTCAGGGCTGAGGCTCGAGTTGCTCCAGACCAGTGTCATTACTGGAGCGGCATAAAATGCGCAATTTGCCGGTGTCTGGAGGAATCTTGTGTCCCTGCAGGTCCAGGGGCGTCCCCCGTCCACGTTGCTGGGGAGGCTGCGGCTGCTCTCGGCCGATTCCTGGCAGCGTTTGGGGGCTGGCTTAGCACAGGGCTTGACAATGGATTTTCCACGAGGCGCAGCACACGGCAGTGCCCGGAGCCGGCTGCCGTCCGGCCGCTCCTCGTTAGGAAATTGGACGCTGCGGTTGGCAGAGGCAGCAGCACTGCGGATCCACCACGGCTCTGGGTCTGCTTCTCCTGCCCAGAAAAGCGACTGGAGCGCAAGCGATTGGAAGAGCAGGCGATGTTTGGAGCCACAGCTTGTAGGGCGCTCGGTCCTGGTACCCCTGGGCTTCCCTCGATTGGTCTCGTGTGCATCACAGATCGTGCAGTTTCACCCAGGCGTGTCCGTATTAACTCAAGAATTTCAGCCTAATCCAGTTTTGCTCCGGAGGGACGAAGGAGAGGTTAATTCCTGATCGTCTCCACAGACAGATGATTGATTAGGGGAGAGATGCTTAAGTGGTCCTAAGAGAGAAGCATATCCCACATTGCGGGAGGAGAGGCTCTGGGGGAAGGATTTAGTCTCCCATCTGTCCTGGAATAGGAATTGTTCCTGTCACCAGCTCTGGTGGCCTACAGTGACCTTCATTATGGATAAATAGCCAGACCTCTTAAAAAAAGATCTGTATCTTACTTGGGACTTGGTCTGGTGGGAGATGCTCAGCAGCTTCTCTGAGCAAAGCCCCCGTGTTCCTTGGTCTTCTCCACCCATATCTTTTGCTGCCAAAAATACATGTAACACCAAACCTTCCCTGTTGCTGGTGGAGTCTTCTGAAGCTCTGAAATAAAAGTTCATTAGCACAGGACTGTGAGTGGTAGGGACAAGTGGAGAAAGGTAAAGGCAGTTGTGTAAGGTAATGAGCTATATGGAGACTTTAGGGGTTCTGGTGCAGACAGCACGGTTGGTCACATGTAAAGCAAGTGGGATGCTCTGTGCAACAGCTTCCAGAAACTTTATTTTAAAAATAATTTTTTTTTTAAAAATAGGCTTTAATCTGAGCTTTAGGTCAGAGCACTTGGGCAGTGGTATATAATCTCGCCCACTTTTTTCATTTTGGTGAAGCTGTTCAAAAGTTCAGCCACTTTGACAGTGTGGTGTCCCTGTTTTCAGCTCTTGGATCTTCTTACACCTTTAAATCAGTTAATGGAAGCCCATTTCCATATTGTGAGATAGTAACTACCCACACTTAGTGTTGAAACTCGGACTTTCTTTGTGACTGCCTTTCCCACCTTGTTACTGCTGCTTTATCATAAACCCTCCAATGGCCAATGCATGTGGTGTCCATTCTTTTGTGTGCCAGGCACTGAAGTAAATGTTGGTCTGTCAAAATGTGCTTTTTGAATGTGCTTTGCCCAAGAGAAGTAGGTGTGAACAGCTCCTATTTCAGTTCTTGTTAGAGTTTTTGTATTGACTATTTTGCCATCTGCCACTGCTGTCCCTCACGTACCAAAGGCTGATTCTGCTCTCCAGGCTTGTTCTGAGGTAGAAAAAGTGGCACGTTTCTACTGCTGAGTCAATGGAACAGTGACACACAGCAGCATTGCTCTGCCGTGTGGTCCAGAGAGCATTTCAAATGGAATAAATCCTGCAATCCTGTTAAAACCATGCCAAAACGCTTTTCAGACTGGGTAAGTATTAATAGCAGGCTGACAGGAGTTGCTTGCAGACTGTCATCTCTAGTTTTAGCCACCTTGGGAGGGAGGAACTGTGAGGGGTTTCTAAGCCAAAATCTCTGAGGCTCTTTCTCTCCTTAGAGGGGAAAGGAAGTGATGGTCAGATCTCCAAGATGATGTCTAATATGATCTCTGTTTAAGCCATCGATCCAGGAACAGAAAGTCCGTGTTCCCAGATCTCTTAGGAGAGTCACTCTTACAGGATGAGGTTGCCAAGTCTTCCAAGACTTTAATTATCATGCTGTAATTCCATCTGCAACCTTAATAAAGACGATGTCGTGAGTGCTGATCTGCTTTCGTCCTCCTTTTGCATACCATGGGCTGATACACGAATGTTTGCATTTTTGGCATTCTTGATTTTTAGGTTTTTCTCTTAAAACGAGAGGAGAGACTGCATGAAAGTCAAAAGAAGTACAGTCAATCCTCAATGCAGTCGGGGTAGAATTTGCCCAGCTGCCAAAATGAGGTTCAGATATTTTACTGGGTGACACAAAATAAATGTTTAATTCATCGTGCGTAACACTTTAAGTAAATATCACTTGGCCACCCTCTAATGAGGATATGCTTGACCATTGACACCTCGTATTCTGGCTGTAGTTTCTCTCACTAGTTTTTATGGCAGACTGTACATGTTTTAGAAAAAACAACATTCAAAATACAATTCGTTCAATCTTGGCTAAAATGAGTCTTCAGTTTTGTAACGTCACGTTTGAAACCCTGCATTTAAATTGCTGCTTGCAGACAGCCTTCAGGATTCAAACTGAGCTTAAAACTGAGTTTTACGGAGCAATAAACTGCAATGTCAGATTATACTAGGTGATGGTAACATACAGCTACTGTCTACTTTAACTGAAGACCTTAAAACTTCTCTTCCATTTCGCCTTCTTGAAAGACATTTGCTTATTCCCTGCATCCCATGCCATGCTGCACCCACCTTCATGCTGGTTTTCTAGAGGTTTAGCCTGTGCTTGACGAGGGGAGCAGTTAGTTTTTGAGCCTGGCTGCATGGAGGAAGCAGAAATTTGGTTAGTGATTATTCTTTCTCACTGCTGTTTGTTACATAACCAGAGCTGTTTCTTGGACAAACCAGCCAGAGAGTGAAGAGAAAGGGAAAATCTCTGTGAATAATGGAGTGGCTGCAGGAGGGCTCTCCCTGCTCCTGGTTGTAACAGGTGGGAGGGCAGAGGGAGTAGAAGGTGGACATAACCACAGCCTTTGTAAATACAGATTTCCTAGGTAAACAGGGATTTGTGGAGCACAAATCTCATCCACTGCAGTGAGTTATTTGTTGCAGGTGTAGTGAGTCCCTTCTCCTCTTTCCACAGCTGCTGTTTCTCACCAGGCTTTTGTCCTTTTCCTAAGGGTCAAGCATCTCTGATTTGGGGCAGCCTTAGTTCTTAAGGTATTATCACATTCGCACTGTGCTGTTCTTTCTGGGAAGGCAGAAAATTAGGGGTAAATGAAGGTAGGAAGTTAGGGTTAAATGAAGGTAGGAGGTTAGGGTTAAATGAAGGTAGGAAGTTAGGGGTAAATGAAGGTGGGAAGTTAGGGTTAAATAAAGGCAGCTGAGGGGGAGGCAGCTCTTGACCACTGCCAAGTACTCTGTGGGGCTGTGGGCTCCAGCAGCTTCTCAAATCAGCTCCCCCTGGTTTATGTCAGCAGTGAGACCCAGATGGTGCTGATAAACCTGTGGCTATTTCAGTTTTGCTGAGGAGGGCTTGGCAGGAGATCACACACCTCTCCCAGCATCTTCCCAGGCTGCCTTAGCAAAGGGGCTGCAGCTCTTCCACGTCGTTCTTGGATGGAAAGCGCTGCCTGTTCTGACGAGGAAAGCTGCTCCAGAAGCTCACTAGCACCACTCCCCTGTCTTCAGGCACGGCTCTTCCTGCTGCTTGTGTTGCTGCCAGGACTCAAACATCAGGGAAACCAGAATGTTTGCACTGTGAGCTAATCTACTCTTTAAAGATGTTAGATAATGTCATAAAATAGCTCAGCGGTGCATTGCAATTACCTTTCACATTTCGTCATGCTTCGAAAATTTTTGTCTTCTGAAACTAGGACTGTATTTTTAGTACAGTGCAATCAAAAATGTCTGGCCAAGAACCTGATATAGTACCTAGGAAAATGGAAATATTCCTTTAAATATCTTCCAGAGCTGTGGTTTCCGCTGAGTATTAAACTCCATTTGTTATGTCCTGATTACATACTTTGGTCTGGGTGATATATTGGCTTGGTTTTATAATTCCGTATATATGGACAGTTTGATCTCTTCCTTGTATTTTTAATAACAGAAAGCACAACCTAGACTTTTATTTTAGCATGATGTAAGCATAATTATTTAGTGGGCAAGAGAATCAAGATTACATTCTTTTGCTTGCGACTGAGGCTTACAGATTTATTATTGTTTTGTTTTTTCTTCATGGTTATGGCCAAAAGATTCATGCTATTAAACCCCAAACCATTATGTCAGGGTAATGGTTTCTGTAACTTGGAAGTGAAGAAAGAAACCGAATCTAGAGTTGGATAAGTCACCACTGGGTTTGGAGTGGATTTGGTGTTTGGATTTGATATCATTCAGTAGTGGCATGAATTAGTGCATCTCTTACAAACCTGCATCATAGTTCACACAGTTCACTCCTCCTGGCATTTTGCAGCATTCAGGGCACAAATTATTAGAGTGGTCTCGACTACTCTCAGAAAGTACAACCTCTTGCTGTCATCTGCTCTTTTCCAGTCTTCAGTATATCTCTTTTCCTGTAAGGAAATTTCTAGGCTGGCATTTATCACACCACTTCCTACCTGACACGGTGTCTGTGCAGAACTGCTCAGCTCCCGCTGCCACCTTGACCGAGCCGTCAGCTCTTGTCAGCACACACTTCTCGTGGCCATGAGCCATCTGATCCCTGTCTAGTTGCTCTCCTATGGAACACAAAGCAAACCCAGAGCAGAGCAGATAAATGTCCTTTCAAGGCAGTTCCAGTGTCAGCACCAGTGTGAGTTGTCTGAGGGATGGAGTTGAGAAGGATGTTGTGGATAGGGCTGGGTTTTGATGTGGGTTTTTTGATGTTGGGGGGTTGTTTCACTTTCCGTTTACTTCAGCCCTTCGACAGAACAGAGAGGCTGACATGTCAGGGGTTGGGTGGTTTCTCTCCCTTTCAGAGTGGGCAGGAGGGCTACACCGCAGGAGAAAACCAACATGCAAGGAGCCCACGAAGCTGGACTTCCAGGGAGAGGAAGGTTTTCCACGATCTAATTCTTGACTTGTTGCACATAACATTGTCCATCTGCTAAGATAGTGCTGTTACTCTGCTAGTGGACCACAGGACCTGGACACTCATCCCTGCTGCCAGGGGACAGTGCCTGCTGTAGTGGGAGGGCAGCGTCCGGCAGGTGCCAGCTCTGCTGGGTCCTTAGGTTCTGGCCACGTCGCTTCAGTCCCAGCCATAAAACCTCTTTCTTAGAAATCCTCCGAGTGTGAAATCCCAGTCCTCAAGAACAGCCAGTACTTTGGTTGGAAATCAGCATAAAGCAGTGAGCAGTACAGCATGTTGTGTAAATAACATGTGTTTGTGTCCTCACCCCTTCAGAAGGGAGGCAAAGAAGTGTCCTTGGGAGTTGATGGATTTAGTGGGGTTTGTATGTGATTTCTTTTAATATGCTTCAAATTAGTCACAGTGCTTTATTTCCTAGGCTTCGTTAAGCTTGTGGTCTGACCATATTGTGATAGTCACTCCTGACAGTTTGCTCAATACTAGTTTTAATATCCGGATATAGATTTCTTCAATATCCTGCAATGCATTTTTCAGTGCTTTTCTGGATAATGCTAATACTAAACAGTCTGTGATGTACCAGGCCCCTGAGCTACATTTTAAGGTTAGCATAATGCTTTCCATCTCTCTTCTTTGCGCAACACAGACTCCTGTTACGTGTTGAGGGTTTTTTAGGACATAAAGTACCCGAAAGGAGGTTCTTGCTTAAGAAGTACTATAAGACAGCACAACGGTGCTGCAAACTTGCCTCCTCTGCTCTGATCTGTGCTTCTCCCTTCTACTCTCCCTCTGTCTTTGCTCCTCTCCTTTTTTAACTGTGGGAAATATCCAACAATGCACTGTTTCCATGGAAAACAAATGCTCAGGAGATCATCTCTGTATTCTTCTGGCTTAAAGTTCTGTAGAAACAAATGTCATTCCAGAGGGGAAAATAAAAGTTCTCTTTAGACAGTTTGCTGAATAAAAAGGTGGCACACTGAACAGATCAGGCTCGATTTGTTGCCTCTGTTCCTGTGGCACTACTGAATTAGCTGTTAAAATTTCTGTGAAGGGAGGAAACAACTATTTTGAAAGTCAAGAGGTCAAACTTCTCTCAGAGACAGAGATTTGTTAGTTGCTGGTGTGTGTTGAAGCACTTCTGCACCAGGTGCAGATTTGCTCTCTCCAAACACAGAGCCTTTGAACATATTATCATTGCCTTAAAAATAAAAAAGAAAACTCTCGCCTCGGGCATTTGACAGGAGGCCAGACCTCAGAGGACAGCCGAAGAGAGACAGACAGGTTTCTAACATCTGGTTTGGGTGGGTGGATTATATTTGACTTTGGCATTCACATCAAGACGAGGCAAAGGCAGGGCTAGATGAAGAGCACGGTCCTGCGGCATGCATGACATTCCCTGGCTCTGGGGTGGGAAAGCCCCAAACGGCGATGGGCAAAACAGCCATGAAACGAGGAGGAGAATCCTGGGGAACATGCAAAGCTCTTTCTGTAGGCTTTACAGAAAAGTGCTGCTTGATTGGGCGTCCCAATTTAGGTTGTGTCTGTCGAGGACGTCCCTGACAGATGTCCTTGAGCAGAGTGAGAGCTGTCCTCCCACCCAGAGCTCTGGGGGTGCCTCTGGGCCCTGCCAGGTGAGCTGTGTTGAACAGTGTTGCTATTTTAAGACTCAAATAATGTGTCAGTGCCCACTTTGCTTTGTGACACCAGGTGCAGCCCCCAGGGCTGAGTCAGCAATGGATCCCTCTGCCGCCAGCTGAGCCTGTTCCCAAAAACTTGCTCTTGATAGAGGTATCCAAGCCTGCTGTCGGCTGGGAGTTGGGAACACCTATTTGCTCATCAGGTGCACGTCAGAGCCGGGATTAGCTCAGCTCAAAACCACACTGAACTCGGGAACAATCTGCAGTTCAGATGATACAAGTATATCTCAGAAGAGTACTGAGGAAAGGGCAGCAGAAAGTAGTCCTGTGTGTCCCTCTGAAAGCCCCATTGAAGGGCTCTGGCTCCCTCGTGGACGTGCCTTTGTGGGACAGCAGAAGAACACAGTCCCCATCCATGCACCCTGCCCTGCCGGGCCTGCCTGCCTCTGAACCGCGGCGATTTATAACACCCCGAGGACACCAGGGCCCATTTCAGTGCAGCTTTAAGCTGTCAGGCTGTAAATTGTCTTGGTTCAGGAGCTACTTCAAAGCAGCCCAGGCTTCCTGCAGCAAAGGAGAAGGCTTTTTGGCAAACCCAGCACAAGTCATTTGCTATTCATGAGTCAAATCCCTGAAATGTCCTCGATCAGCAACTAAAAATGGGTCATAAGAAGACAAGGCATTGCTGTCTGCTGAAGGAAGCTGCAGATTCCACTGGCCTTCTCCATCTGTTGGCTAAAGCTCTTTCTGCATTCTCAGCAATGGCTTTTCCTCCCTCCCTGCCTTTCTCTGTTGAGCACACATGAGGTTGCTTGAAGCAGTGGGACCTTGACCCAACAGGCAAACCCACCCAGGAGATCTCCCATTGCTCCTGTCTCCCAGATGAGTGGAAAAATGTCAGTGGAGTGTGGGAAAGTCACTAATGAAAATGTTAAATTCCTCCAAGCTGCCTGGTTCCCAAATCCAGAGAGGCTGCAGTGGCTGAGGGAAAGGAAGCACCAGCTGGGTGCAAGCTGAGGCTTGTAGGCTGCAGGCTGGCAGCTGGAAGGATGGAGGGACCAAGCCATGGGCACAAGTTTTGGAGCCAGGTCTGCCCTACCAAAACTGCACCTGTGGCAGCTTGGTTGCAGCCAGCAGAACAAAGTGTGCTCCAGATTGGAAGCAAAGAAGACCCTAGAGAGGGACCCAAAAACTCTTTGTATGTGTGGCTAATATTCAAAAGAGAGTTCACTTGTGTTGTGTGAGTAGCAAATCCTTCTCCAATCTCGGGAGTATTTGAGAGAATGTTTTTTTTCCTTTCCATTTCTAATGCGTTTACATTCAGCATAATTGCGTTTATCAGCATCCACATCTCCTGTTTTAATTTCGAGCACTGCAGAAGGAGCAGTTGAATATTCTTTTTGTCAGAGCTGGATGATGGATGGTGAGCATCAGCAAGGCTTAAACACCCATGTGGAGGTGAACCCCTGGCTCTGACAGACCGTGTGTAATGCAAGAGGCACTTGGTTACAGGGCGCTGCAGAGTAACGCCGCTTGTTCCTTGTCCAAGCTGTGCCAGACAGCAAACTTCCAGAAAACCTCAGACCATATACAGTTAGCCAGCAACACTGTGTGAAATCTTTAACCATATTTGAACGAACGGGCTAACTTGGACACGGAGAGGAGGGAAATGCCAGTCTGCCTGACAGCTCGTTTTAATAATGAGAAAGTTGTTCCACTGACAGGAGGACAATAAAAGCTGTGGCTGCCTAGAAAGATGTTGCCTTCCTTCTAGTTCTGGGCATATGTGAAATTGCAGAGGTACAGGTTGGTCTCAGACCTGTACGTGTGCAGCAGTGCTTTTCCCCTCTTTCATAACCTTTTCCCTTCTCTCACCCCTTTTCCCTTCTTTCACCATTTTTCTTTCCAAGGTGTTGAATCTGCACCCACCCTGCCAACCCTATCCAAATGTGTAATTAGTAAATCACTGCTTTCTCCTAAAAAGTGACTTATTTTAAATATATAACCCCTTGTGCTTCAGCAAAGCAAGCAATAAAAATAGGTGACCTTTGTAGTTAGAGCTATTAATGCACAATTTATGGCACTTCTGGGTTACAGGGCATGAAAGGCAGATTCTTGAGACATTTATCAGCCTTCTCACTGGGTAAACCTCATCTGCTGATCTGCTATTGAGCAAGAAGCTGTATCTTTTATGACCAAACTGCTGTGTATTGCACTTATTTTAGATGGCAGAACTGTTTGAGGCAGAGACCTTATCGTTAAATGGTTGTGACAGTGCCACGTCTATGCTGGATGATGTACATATGTTTTCCAGTGATGAGAAAAAGGAGAGATTTTGTTTTTAAACTCAGCACAGAAGAGCAGGAAGGCTTTAAGTCATGCATGGTAATGGTACAGGCACAAGAGGAACACTTGTGCAATCATCATCTCACTGTGGAAATTCTCTCTGCAGCAGCAGCGTTACCACACGGTGCTCGTTACCATCACGGCCTTCTAAAGCTCCGCTGTCCCCGGGCCAGGGCTCAGCTGTGGATCCTCGTGGGCTGACTGAAACATGTGGCTTCTCCACATAAAACAAGAGTTTGTGACTTTATTTTCCTCCCCTCCTCTGAGCAATTGCTAAACAATTCTTTGGGGGGGAAAAAAAAAGTGTGCGCGTTTCATATAGACACTTGAGAACAATGCTGTGCAGCTTTGGTGAGCCCTGGAAGCCGTCACCCTGCGCTGCTCTCCATGTGAAACAAGCTGGTGATTGAGTCCAGGCCCTTGTAGGCAGTCTTCAAACCAGCTCCAGAAATGGTGGCGCTGGCTAAAAAATCAGATTGAAAACGAAGAGCTGCTCTGAGCTCGCAGGCGGGTGAAAGAGGAGTGAAACCCTCTGCCTGCGTCACAAGCAGGCACAGTGTCTTTGCTAGACACTGGTTCTGTGGGGGTCTGTAAGGAGCTCCATAGCTTGTTCTGGTTGTCAACCAACAGGAGTAAAAGGATATGTTCTTTTAAATCCAGCTTAATTTGAGTGAGTTCCTGCTTCATTGCTGGGTGCCTTGGAGGGGTGTACTGAGATGAGCTCAGCTGGTTGAGCATGGTGCCAATAACACCGAGGTCGTGGGTTTCATCCCAGTATGGGCCATTCACTTCAGAGCTGGACTCAGTGATCCCTCTGGGTCCCTTCCAACTCAGAATATTCGGTGATTTCTGTGACTGTGATTACTGCTGACAGCAGACCTGAGCAGGAAACCCAGCAGTGCCTCGTGCTGCCGGCTCCTGCCTCGCTCGGAGCAGACCAGCCTTCAGCAGTGGCCAACCACGGATATCTCAGCATGACCCTGGAAAAAGCAGCTAGAGAGCACCATGTTGGAGCACTCATGGAAATCCAAGCCTGGAAGAGAGATGGCTGTGCCATGCAGTTAACATAGTGATTTCACCATCATCTTCTCCTTTGTGCTATTGCAAACCAGGCAACACCGGTGAGACACGAGCGGAGCCGCATTGATCCAGCAGGACCAAGTGGACAGAATGAGCCCTCTCAGAGTTTTATTTGAATGCTGGCTGGTTCTGTATTTCAGATAACCCCACCAGCATGAAGTGGTGTGCAGCTGCCACCTCCTAGGGACAGGCCATCAGCAATTTGGAAGGAGCTAAGGTTTCCAGAGTGCCTCCTGAACAACATCCTTTCTTCCAGCTGCTCGCCTGGCAGAGGCACAGCGCAGCAGCACCCGTGGAGTGGCTGTCGTGGCATCTGGGAGGAGGATTCAGCACAGAGGAATTAGAAATGTTACATATTCCCAGTTTTCTGTCAGTTTTCATCAGCTGATACTGATGTGGCTGGCAGAGAAGTGTTTTTACCATCAGTTCTTAGAAAAGCATAACGCAGGTGGATTTGATTTATAAATGAAGTTATGGAAGATGCTCTCTCACTTCGAAGCTGTTCTGGCACTGCAGATCTGAGGGGCTGCAGCTTTGACACAGGCAGCTGAGCAGTTGGCCTTGTCTTGGGGATTTAATTCATCATTCCCAGCTCCCTTCTTAGCCCTTTCCAAAAGGTGTGTTCCTGACACAGATCTTCTCAAGGGATCAGAAGCAGCAAGCACAGTCTGTTGCCATGAAAAAGGGGCTGTGGCCCTCCTGATCCAAAATGGTTCTGCTCATGCTGGAAGTGATGAATGTCTTGCAAATGAATCTGTTTTATAAAATACACCCCCACCTTTTTACATGCAGGGAAGAACTGCAGCAGTCACTATTGTGAGGCTAAATCTTTGCCTAATTAAATTCACAGTAATCTCCTGCGAAGGCTCAAGAGAGATTCAGAGCTTTGTGCTGATGCGACTGCCTCAGCCTTGTCCTTCAGTGCTGTCACTGTGACATTGTCTGCCTGTAGGGCTCCGTGTGCCTGCTTGGGGTGGAGGTTCCTGAAGCATCCTGCAGCAACAGAAAGCTGTGCTGGTGGGCACACGTGGGCAAGACTGGCAGGGAGAGATCCTGCAGACAGACCCACTGGAGTCAATCCTTCCTCCAGGCTTCTTTCAGAATCTGGTGTTGGCAGAGATCTGGAGACCTGGGGTGGTGTGTGATGCAGGATGACTGCTGTCCCCATCCAGTCTGGCAGAGAGGCTGCACTGCTCCAGCTTGGATTTCTGATGTTGGGCTGATGCTGAGATGGTGGGTGGCTGCCTGGGCTGCAGCTGAAATTTCTGCAAGCAGAGGGTTTCTTTTCCACCCCCCTGTAAGCAGCAGCTTTTGGTAGCCTTGCCAAGTGGACCGAAAAGGCTCATCATCCATCATGGCTCGCATCTCCTACAAAACCACTGGATGTGGAAAGTAGCTCCCAAATAGGAATCTTTGAATTCCATGAACAAAAGTATTTCTAAATGATTACATTACTGCTTCTTGAAAACACATGGTGGAAAATCACACAGCAGTCCAGAAGAGGTCTTCTCTTCTGTAGAGTGTGTTCAGAGGAGACTGCATCTCTCTAACTCTGTTTTTAGCATCCAAAAAATACTGGCCAGGATGTCAGAAGCTTTCTGCTCATCATCTCCAAGAAACTCCCCTACAAGGGTCATGTGCTGCTCCTCTGGAATCTTAACACTTTACATGAGAAAGAGCAGATACAGACTTCCAAGGCTGCGGCTCTGTCTTTCATGGGCCTGTTGAAATTCATAATGAAAAGCAAGTTTTCTTGTGCTCTGCCTGTACTGTGGAGTAAAAGTGTGGAGTTGACAACAAGGAAGAGAAATTCTGAGACACAGTAGGTTCAGTGGGCAAGTAATTTGGCATCATCCCTGAGTATGGGCTTTAAATGAGCAATCAGCAGCGAGTCACTGTATCCCTGGTTTTGTTTGGATCTGGGACAGAGGCTGGAGAGGGAGAACTGAATCATTTGCCCCATGGGTCAGAGCCTTAACTTGAGCAAGGGCGAGCCTTGTGAAGAGCAGCAGTTTGCACCAGGACTTGTAATTTGGAAATTATGCTAGAAGCAACTTTTGATTACACTTTCTCAGGCAATCCCAATGACAATTAGTCATTTGCACCTATGATGTTCTGCTTCTTTAATAGCTGTGGCGTAGAACATTTGTTAATATTTAGTGGTATTTTATTTGTTTTTGTTTCTGTCAAATCAGAACCTTTTGGACGAAAAACTTGCAATCACATCCAGCTCTCCTAGGGTTTGCACAGTTAAATCTAAATGTCCTGAACCAGCACGTTCTGTTTTATCTGATTTCTATATCCTCATTTAGACCAGGAGGATGGAGCTCAGTTTAATGCAGGGCCAGGAGGAGGGATGTTCTCTGCTTCCTAGCTGGAGGATCTCAGTTCCCAAGTGCCTTGGACTGCTCCTACGTGTAGGTTTTGGGTAATGAGATTGCCGAGCTCAGGGTCAGAGGTGAGGTGCACAATGCCAGTTTTGAAGACCCATTCATTTTTGCGGGTTTTCTTCTTTCCTTTGCCAAGCTGGACATACTTTAAAGGCTACTTGGTTTGAGAAACTGTAAATGAATAAGTAATTTTTAAGCTCTTCTACTTGCTTAAACAAGAAAGGATTGGGAGAAAAACAGTTGTTTAATTAAACAGCTACTTGGTATGGTTCACAAAAGCTTGAACTCCAGCAGTAACTCTCCTAATTCACAGATTCCTTGGGAATTCAATGACCTTGAGTTTGCTGTGCTTGAAACTTGCCTTAGTACTTGGCTTCCTTTCTGGAATACTTTGGAGAGGAGAGCGGTGCAGAAGGCACTGCGAGGCTCTCGAGTGAGACCGGCACCCTTTCAATTAGGATCATATAAGAAGAGGCATTTGTGTTGTACAGAATAAACTGCTTGCTTCAGAGCATGCCTGGACTTACTGCACCCAGAGGTCACAGCTGGATCTGCCTCTGCTTCCCCAGCAGTCTGCCGTGGAAATTCTGAGTACCGACTGCTCGGGATGATTTTCTTGCCTCTCTTTAGGAAACAAAGCAAACGCGAACCAGCAGTACGTGGTGAAATTTGTGTGAGAAGTAACTTGTCTGAGGAACCATATCATTTAATTGTGCTCTAGAGCTCAGGGCTTCACTTGCCAGCACAGAGGGAAGTCTGATCTCCCAGCACTGAGTGGCGTTTCCTGCATCCTTTCCTGTAGTGGCAACTGGGGAGGTTAAAGCCATGAACGAGTGGCCCAGTTCACTGGAAATGAGTGTTTATCCATTACTTCCCTGTGTTTGTCTCCACCATAATAACTGTCTGAAGGAGTGGCTTCACTCATGTCCGTGTTTAGCTGTGGGATACAAAGCATCAGGATTTAAACAGAAAGAACCCTGAATAGACAGAGTTGTATCCAGGAGGTCCCTACAGTCTTTCCCTCCAGCAGAGGGAAGTCAGCAGTAAACAAAGCCCCACTTCTCCTTTCCCTTGGCAAAATTTTTCATCAATTGAGCTATATTGGTGATGTAAAAACCAGAAAAATGGAGATCTGTTGTGGTTAATCAGTGCAAAGTGGCAAAATTTTGCAGCGACAATTATCTCATGCAGTTCCTTGGGATGTGAGAGCAGAAAGTCTTTCATTTCACTTCAACCAGCCAACAGGAGCTGCCCCTTTGCACCAGCCCTGGCACATCTTTGGAAGGAGGAGAAGGACATGAGCATCCTGCCTGGGTTTGGCTGCAGAGCTGTGGGGCAGGCTGGGGGCTGTCCCAGCACCTGCATTGCTCCTGTAGGAGAACAGCTCCACACTGGGACCCACATCCTCATCTCCTCCTGACAGAGATGCTCTGAGCTAGGTGACATTAACTATCATTCGGGCTTTTAATTAGCTGGGCTTTGTATTTAAAGCCCATCTTGGGCCTTTCGAAACCTGCCATACAACATGTCTTATCCGTGATTGCTTTTCGTGAGACTTGTGGGGCTGTGTTTTCTGGGCTCTGGTAGCACAATCTGGAGCTGTGAGAGAAAGCCCTCGGGGGCTAATCCGTGGCTGCAGGCCAGTTTCTGCATAAACTGGTCTTATTTTTAAAGTCCATTTTCTCCAGTACACTTTTTTTGGCCTGCAAAAGACTTCTTCATTTAAAACGAAGAACATAACACTCTCTCCTTTCAGTTGGTCTTTTGGACATGAGCCAGCAGTGCCCACAACAGCTGTACCACAGTTTAAACATTCAGTCTCTAATGGTTTGGGGAACATTAGGGTTTTTAAGGCTTCAACAGGTCTAGAGTAAATAGTGGTCAATAAAGAGTAGCTCTTCTTTGTATCCCTATGCTCTCAGTGCTCTGCGCTAGAATAAAGCATGCTTAGAATATAATCATTGCAAAATTAATATCCATGAAAGGTTCTTTTTTAAAAAAAGCATCATAGAGAAACCTGTTTCACTAAAAGAAGAGTTTGCAAGAGTTCAGCTCTCAAGACTGGTAACAGGCATGGGGAAGTTTGCACGTAATGGCTGTGGGAGACGTGCCTGTCCTGGGCTTGTGTCGCTCCCCACGTGTGTGTTTAGTGACTGGGAGGAGCAAATAAATCACAGGTATTCCTTTCTCTGTGGCCTTCTACCACCCACCTATTGGTGATGTACACAGGAGTTAATTACGGTTTTGTGTCTTCCTTATGGCTTTCCAGTATTGCATGGAGTCGAAAGCCAGCGTGTGCTAATTGGTAATATTTGGCATAGTGTTTTGGACCCAAATATGGTAAGAAATTATGTTAGCAGTGATTTGTGAAAGTTGGGCATTGTCCTTGTTAGTGATGGAACCCAGTGCTGGGGAGCCTTAATGATTTGAGCGAATCAGTGTTGGTGGAGCTGTCAAACGGCGTGGAGGGAGCTGCTCATTTCCTTCACGTTTGTGGAAGTGGGTGAGCAAACACAGTCCATGTGGGGCTGCTTTCTGGGGCAGAGCCCTTGGCCCTCGCAGCCCTTCTGTGGCACTGGGTCAAGTGTCTGCCGGCGCCTCGGCCCGGGAAGGGTTAACATGCTCTGTTGGCCACTGGCCGCTTGGACTTTGTGTACAGCACTTGGTCTCACTGTGAAAAAATAGTTTGTAACTCCTTGTACTCTCTGTAGGGACTTGATTAACCCCTTCCAATACCCCTTTTTGTGTTTCCTGCCCGTGTGGGGTGTACCTTGGCTCCCAGAGGGCATCGGAGCTGCCTGCTGCAGCCTGCTGAATGCAGGGGGACAGGGGGGACGCTGGAGTGGGAGAGGGGGAGACTTCATGGGAGAAACATTGAACGTGCCAGCCTTGCAAGGCATTCTCCTGAAAAATAGGATTATATAAAAGCCTGGCTAACTGTGGTGCTTCTCATTAGCTGCACCGCAGGGTTGGCCGGAGCGCAGGGCTCGGGCAGTTGTCACCTTTTTGGCTGGAGCAAGGTGGCTGTTAATAGATGTTTCAGTTGTAAATTGCTTCGTGTTGAAGCCCCAGTAAAGTCTTGCTGAGATATGTTTTATTTTCAGCTCAGTTTTCAAAGCAAGCTAGTTGTGGGAAGGGGCAAGAAGGAGTATAGAAGTTAACCAGTCTACCTGAGAGGTTACTCCTGAGTGGCAAGCCAGAGCTTTAAAATATGCTTCTTAATTTTAATTTGTGCCATTCGCTAGGAGTTCCAATCTTTACTTCCATTGGGAAGTTTCATAACATTTTCCTACCCATCGGTATTCTATTAAAGCTTTGTTGTGTAATCTGAAAGCCTTTCTGCTTCTCATGGTTTCCTCTTCAGAATGCCCTAGGTAGCAATTTTGGAGTAAATGTATTCAAGCTGCATGGTCTTGATTTTGTTGTCTTATAAATTCAAAACAAGACTTGAAATTAAATCCTATTGTCAATTTTCCTTTAAATCATGGTGGCCTAATGATGTGATTTAAGAATTTTTATCTAATGTCACAGTACTCCTGGAAAAGCCTCTGCCTATAGTCGTAGTTAAAATGTCAGTGAAATTGGTTACCATATGCATTTAATACTTCTACATATACATAATGTTAGAAGATAGATCAGTGTTGTTAGTAAAATGAGTGGGTCCTGCAGTGTTGGACTGATCCTGTTCTTCCCGTGAGAGCTGTCCACTGTAATAAATTGTGCTCAAAGAACTGACCCTAAGTGGGTGTGATTTGAGGTCTCTTAGAGCCCTTCACAGCAACAGTGAGGTTCAAAGTGACCCAAATAATAAAGTATTATTAGTAGAGGGAACAATACAGGGATACAAATGAAGAACAGTCTTTTGGGTGAGTGGAAAAAACGTGTTTCTTGGAAAAGCATGATGTTCATTCAGTTTGGATAACTCTGCTGGACATGGGATTAGACCAGCTAACCTCTGCCCGTAGCGCTCTTTTAAATCTTGCATGACTTCTAAAGGGATATTATACATCTCGACAGGCAGCTCATCTGAGGCCTGCCAAGGGGCCATGGCCAAGATGTTCTCCTTTGGCTGCGTTGCTGCGCAGATCCATCCATCCTCTGGCCTGGATTGCTCCCAGACAGCATGCACGCAGCAGGGATCACTTGGGGAGAGCGGGAAGAAGGTGAACTTGAAGGAGAGGGGGTGGGGGACTGGTGGTGACCCACAAAATAAATGTCCTTTCTTTCTCAGTCTGGCTGAAATCCCTCCCTCCCTCCTTTGCAGTGATTTACGTTTGCTCAGATTAAAATCCGTGCTCCCAGCAGGCTCAGCTTGCTCCGTGCTGTCGGCGGCGATACGCCCAATGTCAGGTTTCAGCATGCACGCAGCCCGCTTGTTAAGATAGCAGCAATTAAATCCAGGTGTAAGTTTATCCCTAAGATTCAGTGTCTGTCCACAATAATGGGAAAAATGCAACCAAAGGCCTAATAAAACAGGACTTGTGCTGGCTCTGAGCAGCTGGTAAAGGGAAGGTTTCTGTGCCGGTGATTTTCCTTTTAGTGCTCTGTTTAATTGCCATCATATTTGAGACATTCTCCCCAGTTCTTTTTTTGGGGTTTGGCTCTTTGCTGATCTGTAAAACCCTTTTACACAAGCTTTATTGTCTGTGTTACCTGTGGCAGATTCCACTGCCAGTAGCAGAGATTGGATCCCGTATTGAATGAAGGTGCTGTGTCAGCTCTGGCAGGTTGATGATGTTTGTGCTGTGACATAGAATCTGCCCATGGTCTTTTTAAATTTCCATTATCTAAGCTGGTATATACCTGTGGTCTCAGGGTTTTTTTATCAGTTTATTTTCCACATTATCATCCTGGTTTGTCTTTCATGATATCAGCTACTGCCTGAGCTACTGAGGACTGTAAAGCTGGTCTGTCTGCTTCCCTAAGACTTGTGAATCTAATCTCAGCTCACTATCTCCTTGTTTTGAAGTAGCAAATGCCACGTTAAGGATGTTTTTATTCTGGTGTACACATGCATCCTGTATTACCTGACTTCTGGAACTCTAGGAATCTCAGGTGCACTTTACAGGTGCACTTAAAATGTCCATTGACATTTTAAAATGACAGCCATAGCTTTGCATTGCAGCACTTGAGGTAACATATTTGGCATCTTGATGAAAACATTCAGCAGCCTGCATTTTTAATCCCTAAACATGGATTTTTAATGCCTAAATGGCATTTGGGTATAATGGAAAAGGTGTTGTCAGATTTGTTTAGTATGTACATGGCATCGCTTTTTATTGTTCTTTATTATTAATATTAAAACAATGGGAAACAGAGGAATAATAAGAATTTTGTGGTGAACACTTCATGGTGTTATTTTCCTGGTGGTGGTGTGTTGTTGTGAAGAAATGAGCTTACAATCGACTTACTGCTGAATTGTTTGGCCGCCGGTGGTATCTCTAGAATGGGCTTTAGTAATCCCAAATCCATGATAGATGTTTCTTTCACCAGTTTACAATGAATAATCCTCTTAATTTCCTTGAATAGCAGCTGGTATTGCTACAACCTGTGCCTAAACCCAAGAAGAGCTTATTCAGAAAGCCTTCTGGCCCTGCGAGCGCGGGGGAATTCTCTCCCAGCGGGGTTTCATGGGCAAACTTTCACAGGGTCAGCACTGCTGAGACTCTGACTTCTCTCTCTCTCTCTCTTTTCTAGATGCAGCAACTGTTCTACGAGAATTACGAGAAGAACAAAAAAGGCTACATCCGAGACCTGAGGAACAGCAAAATACACCGAGCTATAACGCTGCACCCCAACAAGAACCCCCCGTACCAGTACAGGCTGCACAGCTACATGCTGAGCCGCAAGATCGCGGAGCTGCGCCACCGCACCGTGCAGCTGCACCGCGAGATCGTGCTCATGAGCAAGTACAGCAACACCGAAATCCACAAGGAGGACCTGCAGCTGGGGATGCCGCCCTCCTTCATGCGGTTCCAGCCCCGCCACCGGGAGGAGATACTGGAGTGGGAGTTTCTTACAGGAAAATATTTGTATTCGGGCGCCGACGGGCAGCCGCCTCGGAGAGGAATGGACTCGTCCCAGCGCGAAGCATTGGATGACATCGTTATGCAGGTCATGGAAATGATCAACGCCAACGCCAAGACCCGGGGGAGGATCATCGATTTCAAGGAAATACAGTATGGCTACCGCAGGGTGAACCCCATGTACGGAGCAGAGTACGTGCTGGACCTGCTGCTTCTCTACAAGAAGCACAAGGGGAAGAAGATGACGGTCCCTGTGCGGAGGCACGCGTACCTGCAGCAGACCTTCAGCAAGATCCAGTTCATGGAGCACGAAGAGATGGACGCCAAAGAGCTGGCCAGCAAAATCAACCAGGAATCTGGGTCCTTGTCCTTCCTCTCCAACTCGCTGAAGATGTTTGTCCCCTTCCAGCTCAGCAGGTCCAACGCAGAAAGGAAGGAGCTCAAAGACAAGAAGATCAACATCCTGATCCCTCTCTCCGGACGGTTTGACATGTTTGCAAGGTTCATGGGGAATTTCGAAAAGACGTGCCTCATTCCAAACCAGAACGTCAAGCTGGTTGTCCTGCTTTTCAATTCCAACTCCAACCCTGACAAAGCAAAGCAGATTGAGCTGATGAGAGATTACCACTCCAAATACCCCAAGGCTGACATGCAGGTTCTGCCGGTGTCGGGGGAGTTCTCGAGGGCACTGGCTCTGGAAGTCGGATCTTCTCAGTTCCAGAACGAATCTTTACTTTTCTTCTGTGATGTTGACTTAGTGTTTACCACAGAATTCCTCCAGCGGTGTAGAGCCAATACAGTTTTGGGTCAGCAAGTGTATTTTCCCATCATTTTTAGCCAGTATGATCCAAAGATTGTTTATAGTGGAAAGGTTCCTAGTGACAATCATTTTGCCTTCACTCAGAAAACAGGTTTCTGGAGGAACTATGGCTTTGGTATCACCTGTATTTACAAAGGTGACCTTCTTCGAGCAGGTGGCTTTGATGTCTCCATCCAGGGCTGGGGCCTTGAAGATGTAGATCTATTTAACAAAGTCATTCAAGCTGGCTTAAAAACTTTCCGAAGCCAAGAAATTGGAGTAGTCCATGTGCATCACCCTGTTTTTTGTGACCCTAATCTTGATCCAAAACAATATAAAATGTGCTTGGGGTCCAAAGCTTCAACTTATGGGTCCACACAACAGCTGGCTGAAATATGGTTTGAAAAAAACGACCCAAATTTTGGGAAAAGCAGCAATACTAATGGCTCAGTGAGGACAGCCTAATGTCCAGCTATGCTGGAAAAGACTTTTTTTTTAATTATCTAATTTATTTTTGGGAAAATGTTTTTTGATAATTCACTTTTAAAAGACCACACAGGATATATTTTAGAAATCATCGTTGTTTTCTTACAAAGCGCTCGTTTTGAGAAGATCAAGGCCCTTGGGTTTTTTTGTTGTTGTGTTTTTGGTTTTGAGCAAAACTGTGATCAATATTTGCCTTCAAACAAAAAAAAAGAAAAAAATAATTGTTTAAGAGTTATCTGATCAGCGGAAATCTGACTTGAATTAGAATTTCCTTATGAACAAAAGATTGTTTCCTACCGTTTCCGTTGCCGTCTTCATGGCTGGGATTCTGTAAATGTGGACCTGAGCGTGCAAAGCCAAGTGACAAAACGCTGTGTCTAAATGTTTTTGGTGTGACTGCTACCCTGCAAAGATTCTGCTCCTTTGGTTCAGGATTAGCCATTAATTTTCAAATTGCATTAGAAAATCGCTGTGGTGATGAGGAGGGTGGTAATCGCAGGAGAGTTGTTTTTTTTTCCTCCCTAATAGCTGATTATTTCCGTTTAAAAATACACTTCAACTTACGATGGGCAGGCAAGGGAAGGAAGTAAGCACAAGCCGCGATCCCGTTAGTCCTTGTAGAAATTGTTGTGTTTGATATTTGGTCCATATATGGACGGAATGTTTGGGGAATCCGTGGTGGGTTCTGTGTATTGTCCTCAGCCGCCATCCGAGGGCTGAGCGGTGCGAGCAGGAAATGCCGAAGGCTGATGAGCGAGGGGAAGAGGCTGGGAATTGGGAATCTCTCGCAGCCGAACGACAGCACACAACGAACAACCCAAGATCCCTAGGGAGAACTTGGAAGACTCCTCTGAGAACTTGGAAAACTCCTCTGCACCGAGTGTCCTGCATCCGATCGCATCGATTTCGTTCAGTCGGTCACGTGATGTTAATGGGAACAATTATTACATTTGATTACTAGTTTTGTTTTGGGATTTTTTTTTTCCTGTATCTGCTAGGCCGTTAATTTATTTAATATCCATTGTTTTAGGTTCTTGACCTTTCCTTGAATATCTGTTAGTCATTTTAATATTTTATATATATATATATGTGTGTGTAAATATATATATATATATTAGGAATGTATTGCATCTTCTCACTGATAAGGTAGTGTACATCATACTTACAGTAAATGATCTCCAAAGATTACTTTCTAAAATATTTTATCATGAATCTTTTGTTTTTTTCCCCACCAAATTTCTTTAACATTTTTGGAATGACTTCAGTGAGTTTAGGAATTTTTTTGGTATTCTAAGAGGAGCTGGGGATGAGGAGGCTGAATACAAGGAAAGTGTGATCCCTATGAGTTAACACCTAGCAAGATAAGAGAAAATATACAAAATAAAGTGCCTTAAAGCCAGATAGGGAACCCTGTACACTGAGACTTAGACAGTGAATGGACATGGTCATTGAAGCAGATGATCTCTTGGGACCTATGTACCTGTAAATATCCTGCTCTGCAGAAACAAAAAATAAAAACCAGCGAACAATATATTTTTCTATGGTATCCTCCAGCCCCGTTTCATCTCATCGCCCTCAGTTCCACTTTGCCTACTCTTTGGGAAGTGGAGACGAGTGAAGGAGTGGAGAAAACCCAATGCTTAGGTGGCTGTTGCCATGTTTGAAGGGATCTTACGGAGCAATTGCTATTCCAGTAGAAGAAATAACCATTGTTTACACGTGTATGGAGTATGAACTGCAACTAGCTTAGAGTCTGTGTCTTACAATGTTCATCTTTTTTCTGGTGACAGTCCCAAG
The DNA here is from genome assembly GCA_013398955.1 of Callaeas wilsoni. NCBI lineage: Eukaryota > Metazoa > Chordata > Aves > Passeriformes > Callaeidae > Callaeas > Callaeas wilsoni. Next base: position 76,965 of record VWPU01004593.1, read on the forward strand.
GATGTAGGTGCATGGAAAATTTTTCTTTTCCTTCTCTCTTTTTTCCCCCCCTTTCCTTCNTTTTTTTTTTTTTTTTTTTTTAAGACTTGCTTTTAAGATGCAATAAAGATTTTTTTATTTGCAATCGGAGCTGCTCACGTCGTCAGTCCGTCCTGTTCCACCCAGCGCAGGCACAGAGGTAACACACTCTGGGAAGTAAGTCCAGGTAAAAGGATCTCCCTCTTTCAAAGGGTTTTGACCTCTGTGTTGTGTTTTCGCCTGGGAGGAGCTCGGTGCTTATACCTTGGCTCGGAAGGAAGGGAGAACAAACCCGTTCATCAGGCTCTGGTGCTGATGAGCTGTGCCATTCCCTGGCTTTGACTTTCTCCTCATGAAAATGTTAAAAAGTACTTCTGCTGCCTGAAAATACCCGTAAGTACACATTTCAAATGCATACAGTGACAAGGCTGTATGGTGCCCTCATGTTTTGTGTATTCGAAACACAGTAAAATTAATAATTAAGCGGGTTGAGCACTTATATTTTAATAGCTCTAGGAGTTGTTCAGTATTGGTGTGAGGACAAAATTAAGTCCCAAAGCAAGAATCTTAGGGGTTGCAGAGGTGTTCTTCACACAAGGGAAAGGAAGAAAAAATTAAAAAGCAACTTGTATTTGTGGTAGAGAAAAGAAGAATATGAACTCCAAAGAACGGCACCAAAATGGGGGGAAGAAAGCCCTGTACTTGTACTGTATTTATTAACATTTATGATTATGTAGGACTTTTTTTAGCCCATAACAGCTGGTAAAAGCAGAATGTATGTAACTGGAAAAAGCCATTTAGTGAACAGCACCCATCTGGTATTGGGGTTTTTTTTCAGTTGCTGCAGTTCTAATTCTGGTACCAAATCTCTATTAAAAGTGAGTTTTGCACCAAGCTTGCAGGCAGCTCTTGAGGCCCCACATTGCAACTGATCACATACTTTATGGACTCGCAGCTTAAAAGTAATCAATTTTAAAATTAAATTTTGATTACAACCCTTTATGACAAAGTCTAACCATATAAGACACATTTTATACTAAGTGGCATTTGCTGCGCCATTTGTAAGGAACTGGACTGAGGTGCAAAACCATCAGCTGGTAGGTGCTAACCCAGCCTTGACAAAAATCCCTTCTGGGGCTGGAACATTTCGTCTGCAATTTACTCTGGTTGTTTAGTTCGGACAGAAGTTTCCTTCACGCTGAGGAGGCTGGAAAATCATGGAGGGTTTTCCTCTGGGCCACTGAGGTGTGACAAAGTGAGACGGCATCACCCTGAAACGGAAGGATGTGGTGCCCAGTCATGTCCTATCTATCGAGATTCTTCTTTATTAAAACAATTAAAAATGTGAGACACTTCTTTCCCTCGTTATTCTGGTGCAGGTAACCTGAGTTGGATGCTGTGTTGGCCATGGGCATCCTCACAGCAGTAGAAGTCCCACCCAAGCAGAGCCATGCAGCCTCTGGGCACGTGGGGTTAAACCCTTCACCTTCTCTGGTCACCCTTGGGTAGATTTAGGTGGATTTATTAATGCTGTTTTCTAAAAGCTTCTCCCTCCTGCTCAAGGATCAGTGACGGCAAAAAGAGGCGAAGGGAGATGGGGAAAACGTGAGTCCAGAGAGGCAGGAGGTACTTCTGCCGTAGCCGTGTTGGATGTGACTATTTACATGTGAAACATTTATCTATAGCTTTGCAGTCACAGTCCATGGAAGGGTTTCAAGTTTTGGTCCTTTGGGCACAGTGGAGGTTTATTACCCAGAAAACTCAGTGACCAGCTCCGGCCCCATGTAGCTCCCCTGGACGTGGCTGGATGGTTCCTTTCAGCAAGATCAGCACAAAGTCCCGCTGACCCAAATCTGCTTACTCTGAGTTTTTGTGGAAGCCTCTAACTTTACATTGCAAATTATTATCCTGAGCCATTTCGCATGAATACTTGCTAAAAATACTCGGCTTGCAGAGCCAGCCGCAATCGGGAGCTTTTTGGAAAGAAAATCTTACAGAGGCATTAAAAATGGGGAGCATCTCCAGGCCCCATCAGGTTTCTCCTCTGCTCTGGCCTTGTTGATCCCTGGGCTGGTGGGACACTGCCCACCTGAGACCTGTTTTAATTAATGTTTTTGTACCCAGTGGACTCTGCCAACGTGAGCTGTTGTGCTGACCAGAGCAAATTCGGGGATTTCGATTCCAGTTGGAGCTCAAAAGCCACCTCCTCCCTGGGCTTAGGCAGCCTTGGAAACAACCTGGGCTCCCCAGCCAAGGCAGTGCATCCCATGAGGAATCCTTTCCAACTGTTTTCCTGGATTTTACCTGGCTGCTGCTGCCAGAAGCACTTTTATTCCTCACGTCCAAACTGCTGCCGACACTTTCCCAGGTGTAAGAAACGTGTCCGTGTCCTTTCCAAGCTCCAAAACCGTCTCCCAGGTCTCCTCCAGCCCAAGAATCTCTACCACCTTCTAAATCAGTTTTATGAGTGGGGGGGAAAAAAAATTAACATCAAAAAAATAGCAGCCCAAATACCGGGCTGGCTGTGTTTACTTTCACACTTCAATTCAATAAAAACCTCGACTTTAATTGACCTGGATTGGCTCCGACATTTCCAGCATGTGGGCTGGAGTGTCTTGGAAATTGGGGGTCCTCCCTGTTTGGCTTGGGGGTGTCAGGAGGACTTTGCCAAGGTCCTGCTCCACCTTTTAGAAAAAGAAGACAAAAGAATAACACCACTTTCATGTTTCATTGACTTTTCCCCTAGAGGGCTCCCGAAAGGGGCACAGTTTAAAGTGGTTCCATGATAAAACAAGCTTCCAGTGCAAACAGGCTGCGATATGGGGCAGATAAAGGCTGTTTGCTGTGCCAGCACTGGCCCTGCCAACGCTGGCTCTGCCAGGATGGTTCTGTGTGCCAGGGTAGGACCATAATGGCCCTGGGAAACCTGAACCCCTGTGGATGTTCCACTCTTGGGTTGAGTTCCTGTCCTGGCCTTCTGCCCACTGCCAGCATCACTTGGCAGTGATTGCCCCGGTGCTGAGCACCTGTCCCAGGTGAGCTCAGCCCCAGCCCAAACCCTGGCACCATCCTTAACCCCAACCCCATTCCTGGTCCCATCCTTCTCCTCATTTTCATCCCCACACCCAGCTGCACCCCTGGCCCCATCCTTGTCCTAATCTTCATCACCATCCTCATCCTTACTCCCATCTCCATCCCCAACCCCATCCTTACCCTCCTCCACCTGGGTTAAGCCACTGAACCCGACGCAGTTCCCATCCCACCGCCGCCGGCCGGGGTAAGCCGAGGACAGGCCGGCAGCCCGAAATAGCCACGATATTTCCTGTCCTTTTAAAGCTTGCTTAAAGAAAACTAATTTCCTCTGTCCTTTCGGTAGCAGAATACAAAGCAGCCAGCGCTGTCCCTTGCCCCACCTCCCTTAGAAATCACCTTATTTTTCCGTATGCTGAAGCTGAGAGCCCTCGGTGCTGTGTGGAATGGGAGCATCCAGCTGGTGTGTGAATGTTCACCTGCCCCCACCCTGTCATGGGGGCACAAGGGGTGAGTTTTGCTCTAATATATCAAATTATGACAATTTCTGCCCCACTGTCCAGGGCACTGTGAACGATGAGGCAGAGCCAGCCCTTCTTTCCTTTCCTAGCAGAATTAGCTGTAATATTCCATGTTTTCCTGCAGACGGAGGGGTTGGTTGGGTTTGGACAGCCCCAGGCTGGTGGGGTCTGTGCACCCACAGTGCTGGGGCCTTGTGCTGGGGCCCCAAAATGTCCTGAGTGAGCACCAGGATATGGGATCTTGGATATGGGATGCAACCAGTGGTTTGCCCCTATATCATGCTTCCCCCTCCAAAAACAGTCAGGCCATGCCCCAAACTGGGATGCTGGCACTGGATATGGCTGTTCTTCATCCCAGGCCCTGACCCTGCACTGATGCCAGCAAAGAAACAGCCCAAACCAGGAACAGGAATCAGTATCCAGTTGGAAACTGAATATATTCCTTTCAAAGCAGGTAAAGGAGCACTGAGCACTCCAGGGAAAAGCCCAGGGTGACGTGGGTGGCTCACTGCTTTCAGGAGGCAGCTGAGTGAGGGAGTGAAGCTAGGGGGAGGGTTGGGCTCAGTTAATCCCAGGCAGGTCCTGTTCATCTCTCTTTGCTTCCTTGATGAGTAATTAACAGCCCTGGCACTCGCTGCCCTCCCACTGCTGGTGCTGGGGGTTAATCCCATCTGAGAGCATCCGCTTCCCTCCCAGCGCCGAGCCCCTTCCGTGTGCTCCCGCTGCTCCCAGCCTGGGCTGGGGGAAACCTGGCCTTGACAAAATAAACCCAAGTTGTTTTCTTGCCTCTCCTCAGTCAGCTGAAGGAATAACCTCCCCGCCAGGGCCCTGCTTGGGCTTATTTTTAGCAGTTGAAATAAAATAGTGAGGACTGCAATAGGTGCAGCTCCCCCAGACCCAGGCCTGGGGCTTGTGCTGCCCCTCGTTCCCGGGCTCTGGGAGCTTTTCCTCCCTTGGGCTGTGACCCCATCCCTTTCCCCAGGATGCCTGATGCCCCTCACCTGTACCTGCCATCAGGAGAACAGCCTTTGCTGGTGGGAGAGATGGAAAGGAGCACTGAAATCTCAAACTGTTTGAACTGGTGGGAGGTTTTTTAGATTTTGTTTTTAATGTCTGTTTATTTCTGCCCCTGGGGAATCATTCCCACAGCACGTGCCGTGCTCGCTTAATGGAGCCTTGTGCTAATGAGGTTTCAGGTCTGAAGGGGGGGATTTTGTTCTTGTTCCAGGGCAGCCACACTCAGGCTCTCAGCTGCTTTTGGGAACCGACTCCCTCCTCCCAGGAGGTTTTGGGACACACCCACCACTGCAGCCTCTTTCACAGGTCCCATGAAACCCGTGTGCCACCTCTTCTCTTTCCCCACTAGATGACCACCCTGACCCACCTGGAAAGGTGTGCAGCGGGCTTTGGAGCAGGGATGCTTCGGTGTGCTGGGAAGTGTTGTCCAGCAACAGCCCCAGAGCACGGTGTCCAGCAGAACAAAGGCCCTTTTGTGTCCAGGCCTTGGCCAGGGCCCACCAAAGGTTTGGGAGATGCTCCAGCTGCCCCCGTGGGCACTGGGGAGCCCATGGTGGGCACAACCCCACACTGGCTTTGGAAGCAGCACAGCACCCAAGGTATTCTGGTCAAGAGGGACAATAAGGAACTTCTGTGGTTGTTCCACAGAGTGTTTCCTCAAAGGAAACCTGCAAGGCTAAATGAAAGAATGAGCCCCTTTATAGCTCCTGTTGGGGCTTCAAGTATCACTTGAAGAGTTCCTGCATGTCAAAGTAATCTGGCACCTGGAGAAGGTGACTGTGAGGGGGTTAAACCCCAGCTCAGGTGACAAGGATGCACGGCAGGAACCTGCAGGCTTTGGGTGATGGAGCAGGATGGAGACAGGTGACAGTTTCAGGGAAATGCAGCCCTGACACAGACACAGCTCCTTCGCAGCTCACCCCGAGCCAGGATCAGCTCTCGGGGTGAGCTGTGGCAATGCCTCAAACCCTGACAGCAGTAAAAGGCTGAGTCACCTCCTCGCCAGCCCTGAGCGAACAGGCAGAGAGCGTGTCCTGGCAAGGGAGAGCAGTTCTGGTGCTGCCATACCTGCTTCATGAGCTGCTGGGGAGGCACAGGTGACAGTCACAGGCAAGGAGACAGTCTGTACTCGTAGCCCTCATTCCGGCTGTGCTCCTCACGACAGGCACTTGAAGCACGCTGCAAACCCCCAACACCCAGTGCCAGTTGGGTTTCCAATAAAAACCACCAATGCAGTGTCATCCTGGAGAGGAATCCATTTATTTTAAGATACATTCTGTTTCTGAAGAAGGATATTTTAGCAGCCTGCAACAGAAATGTGAACCAGGGGGTTAACCTGCCCGTTCGGCCTTGGCCAGCCTTGCCGATGCTCACACAAGATTCTTGGGATTTAAAAAAAAAAAAAAAGGTCTAAAATTCAAACTGTACACCTTTATACAGGGTGCTTAGCTGGGGGCACTTTTTACACTGCTGTACGTGCTTGGGATAATTAAGTGCAATTGGATTCAGAGCCAATACAGCATCCCAGGCCACTAATGAAGATAAAATACAAGCTGTGGTGGGCAGAAGCTGCACAGATACACAGGCAAACTGAGCTTATTGTGTTCCTGCTGCTCCAGAGTGCATTTCCCAAGAAAAAAAGGAGTGGAGCAGAGACAGCTTATAAACCTTCCCGGTCACGGGGCTCCCTTCTCTTCCACAAGGAATATCTGTCACACCCAGTGGCTTTGCTTTCCATCAGCTCCATCAACAAGGCAGCAGTGCCATGAACCAGCTCACTCACTCCTGGTGCAGCATTCCTGGCAGGCTGTTTGGGGCTCCCTCACAGGAACACTGCACCACTACAACTTTTAGGAACCAGAAATGCAGTGGCCAGCCACAGCTTCTTGCTGGTTCCTACACCAGGGTGTCTCTACACAGGGACTACGCCTGAAGTAGCCTCTAATGGAGTTGCAGGGAGGTGGGAAGCAGCCCCACAACGCAGGGCTTCCAGCAGATGCATTCCTCCTGGGAACAGGCTGAATCAGCCCACAGTGCCCGTGCTGCCAGCCAGCAGGCAGCCGGGATTGCAACGTGCTCAGGCTCCCAGGGAAGAGCCCGCGGAGCTACCGGAGCTCTCCTGGCTGACGGACACACAACAAAAGCAGCAGCAGCAGCCAGGGCATGCTGAAGGTGAGGATGGAATTTAAAATGGGGAAGAACAAACTGGAAATCGAGGGATGAGCAGAACTGCAGCCACCTCTGCCTCTGCTCTCAAACTAGTGCAGGGGAGCGTGTGACGGAGCAGGGGAGCTGGCCCAGCTCCCAGGCTTGTCCCAGCCCTGCTCACACCGGTTTCTTCATTCCCCAAAAGCCCTGATGGGGCTCTGGGAACCCCACAGCGCTCACTAGCAGCAAACCAGACACACACTGCCCCCATCACCCCTGGTCCGGGCCGTGTCTCCGAGTCCAGGACGCTCCTCGGCTCCCAGCACCACGGGCACTACCTTCTCTTGCGCATGCAGGTCTCGAGCCTTCCCAGCTCTTCGTAGGCCTGGTAGAAAATGTCAAAGTCTCTGGCACTCCAGCCCCTCCAGACAGCCAGGCACCGCTCCGTGTTTTCGTTCTCAAAGCAGCACACAACCGTGTCCTTTGCTACAAGAGCCGCGTCCACCAGCGTCCTGGGGAAGGGAGACGAGAGCAGGGATGGGCATTACAGGGAAGGGTATCCCAGGGAAGGGCATTACAGAGAAGGGCATTACAGGGAAGAGCAGCTCTGCAAGCACAGCACCGGCTCATGAGCTTCCCTTCCAGCTACGCAAGCTTTTTATAAGCTGCAAATCCTTGAGCAAGGAGAATGTAACAAAGAGAGGGATCAGAAACTGTGTCACATCAAAACCAAGCAGCTCAGTGACATGGGAAAAGGTTTTTAAAGGGATTCAGGTGCCTAAACATGCAGGTGGGGGCTTAAGTTTGCCGTGGCATTTGAAGTTGCTGCTAATCTCCTGATTTGCTAAATCCACAGACTCTTGTTCCTGCTGCCAGCTGGGCATTTTCAGAACAGCTCCATCGTAACACAGCTGACAGGCTGCTGAGAGCTTCCGCAGCCGGGAATAGTGTGGAAGTGGGATGGAGCCCAGCCCTGCCAGCTCAGGGCCTGAGCCCCGAGCCCAGAGCAGCAGGCACAGCTGTGGCAGCCCTCGGGGATCCGTGTGGTCGGTGCTGTATGTGCTTCCCTTCATGTCTCCATTGAAGCTGGCCCTGCAGAAACCCTGGAGGGAGGTGGCGGGGCAGACAGTGACACTTTTTCCTTGCAGGATTCAAGGGACAGGAGTCCAGCCCTCACTGGGCTCCTTCTACCACTCCCACAGCAGATGGGGAAGGCTGGTCCCAAACGATTTGCTCAGAAATGTGCCCAGCTGGGAGCACTGGCCACAGGACTGTCTTTGGCAGCTGTTTTTTATCACAAACTGCCCCTATGAAGCCCCCTCCCTTCCCTCCCCTCTCTGCTCTGCCCTTCAATCAGGCAGGCACTACCCTGCTCTTTTTCCTGCTGTTACAACAGGGAGGGTCAATAGCCACGGTGCCTGGTCCAGTCAGGGAGCAGGGCAGGACAGGTGGGAGATGTCCCATCACTCTGCCTGAACTCCACACTCAATCTGGGTTAAGCAAAAGCAACCTCTGAGTACCTGTGACCAATAAAGAGAATTCTCTCCTCCCAACTAACTGATAAAGACACTCAGTTCAGAGTAGAGGGAATGGCAGGAGCCTTTGATCTCCTGTTGCGTTTGCCCGGTGGTAATAAACGATCATTTATAATCCTTAGCACTGCTTAACCTGCATTTGTTTGGACATAAATAGTACAATCCCAGACCAGTATTTAAGTGATCAGCAGGAACACCCCCACCTCTCCAGTAGCTATTTATTTACTTGAACTCTCCTTCGCTGTATGAAACATTTTAAATTAACGTATATAACTGCTCTCCCCTGTGCTCCAGGAGCCGTCCCCCGGCCTGTCACTGCCCACAGCACAAAGGTGCTCATTTAGAGCCAGAACATCAACCTGCCCCACGTGAATGCAGCCACAGACAAGCGCCATGCTCTGCATAAATACACCTCTTGTTCTGAGCGCAGGGCCTGAGCCTGCCAAGCTCCTCCGACCTTCTGCCAGGTGCCCTCAGAGCAAAGGGAGCCAGCACCAGGCAGGATCAGGCCGACTTTATCACACTGTGCACGGTCCTGTCTGTGTCATTATGGGGGTACTCGGGCTCTGTGGATTTTGGAAACCAGGTGTATTCACAGTGCCTTCCCCTCGCTGTCTGCCCCGCTCTAGGAGCGCGCACATGCCTCGATGCGCAACCAGCCATTCTGTGTTCTCCCACTGGGAGCTCCTCAGAGGCTGCTGGAAGCCAGGAGGAAGCTCCCAAGAGCCCTCGGAGCCTGCACAGCTCCCCTCTGCCCCCCAGTCCCCTTGTGCCCCTGGAGACTGGTGTGCCCAGTCAGCCTCACCCGTAGGGAGCCAGCTCCCCAGCCTTCAGCACCGCGATCACTCTGCCCCGCTGGGTGCCCGATTCCTTCTCCAGCCCGATAACGATGATGTCCCCTCCTCTCCTAGAAGAGAAATGAGGGAGATGTCACATTCTCAGCACTGGGGATGCAAGATCCACGCTGGATATCCATCCTCTGCTCCATGCCCACCTGCAGCCACATGATGTCTTGCAGGGGAGGGGGCACTGCGATGCCATGGGGGCATCCTGAATCCACTGCAGTGAGAGATCCTGTGACAAGCAAAATCAGCTTCCCAAAGGTTTCCATCGGCTCCACAGGAGGCAACAGGACTTGCCAGGGCTGTGTCTGAGCAAGGAGGCTGCCTGCTGCTCTTTGTTTCCTCAGTAGCTGGGGAAACAGGGCTTGGAGTCTGACCACCCCCTTCTCATTCTGCTGAAACCAACCCAGCAAGGCCTTCCATGTGGCCATTCTGCCCAACACTACACACTTTCAAAAGGTGTAGAAAACTCATGTGCCATTCTACTGGGAAGAGAATTTCTTAATGGTAACTTCACTTTCTGGCCAGGTGAACCATACTGGGAATGCAAAAGCTGCTGAATTAGCCTGAGTTAATCTCACGTTCAGCCAGGAGGGATTTTGACTAAGTTGCTTTGATAAGTGACCCACTTACCTGGGGATCCAGATGAGGTCTTTTACGGGAAGAATCTTGACTGCTTGGAGATGCTCCGTGTTGTCACCCGCAGGCGAAGCATCATGATCTAGGGAAGCCTTCAGCTCATGGAATTTCTCAGACTCCTCAAAATCTGTGGAGAAGGGTGCACTGGAAGAGCTCAAGGGCGAGCTGGGCAGGCTGGAGGGGCAGCGGGTTACCCTGTTGGGAGGCGAGGAGGAGTAGGAAGACACAGAGCAGTAATCTGTGAGCGAGTCCTGGTGGTTGAGGATCTGGGTGCCCACGTCCGGGCTGTACATGATGCTCACGTCCCCCGCCGGGCTGCTCTCCATCGCCCCGTGGCTGATGGGGGCTGTGGCTGGGATGGCAGCCGAGGGCTGCTGGATTGTGAACATGTCTCTGAGGGGGCTGCAGTCCCCGCAGAAGTAGCGTGCGCAGAGCTGGTAGGTGCTGGCGTGGTACATCACCAAGAAGTTGCTTTTATCGTCCAGACACCACACCACCTCCTCCCCGTGGCACTCGGAGTTGCAGGCGATGGATGTGATGACGGAGGGCGGGCTGAAGGGCTCCAGCCTCCTGCTGACCTCCATGGAGGCGCAGTCGATGACCAGGATGCCGGGGCCGTTGCTGTACCACACCTCGGCCCCGCTGTTGGTGACCTCCATGGCCCTCACCGGGTACGGGTTCTGCCGCGGGTCGTCGTCAGAGATGTTGAATTTGGACCTGTTTGCTGTGTGAGAGCACAGGTAGGAGCAGTTGTCCCCTGGCAGGCCCTGGGACACTGAAAACACGGCTACAAGTCCATCTGACAAGCCAGCCAGCACCACATACGAGTTCTGCAAGAGAGAAAAACTTCATGGAATTACAGAACGGTTGGCTTGGAAGGAACCTAAAAGATCACCTCATTCCATCCCTCAGCCATGGGCAGCGACATCTTCCACCAGACTAGGTTGCTCTGAGCCCCATCCAACCTGGCCTTGAACATTTCCAGGGATGGGGAGTCCACAGCCTCTCTGTACCAGGACCTAACACTACCCCTATAGCAAAGAATTTTTTTCCTATTTCTTTACTTCTCTACAATACAAGAGCTTTCAATCCCAGCAGCTCTGCCTGCTTCTCACATTCTGCAAGAACACCAGTAACTTACCCAAAACCAGCGATAACAGCAACATAAAAAGAAGCCATTCCCTAGAAGCTGCTGCAGAGCCACACTCCTTTCACCCAGTATTACCTCTCTCTTTACTGGCGAGGGCGGACAGACAGACCTGGCAGCCTGCCCTGAAGGTTAACAAATTCAAGCTGGAGTATTTTCAGAAACAGCCACCATGATCCTAGGAATCCAGCTGTAGAAACCCGGCTCACTTCCAAAAAGGAGTAAAGCTATTGCTATCAGTGTAGGTAGGAGAGGAATGGAAGAAACGCAGCAAAAATGGAAAGAGGGAGCCAATATTATCACAAACATGAGCATCCAGTGATTGCTCCACATCCAGAGCGTGCTGCTCTGAGAGCATTGCTCCTCCCAGGGATGTGCTCTGGGTCTGGGATCCCTGGCAGCTCAGACATCCCAGCCAAGGACACGGAAGCAGCAGCAGTTCAGCAGAGCACCTGCCAAGTGCCAGGAACAATTCTGCAGGTTGCTAAAAACCTGCCCCTAAATGTACAGATGTGCTGGACACAGCTCCAGCTCCATGGCCGTGCATCCCTCATGTCCCACAGGCGGGAGCTGCTGAGAAGGCCACGGCTCAGCAGTTCCTCCAGCTCATCCCAGCGGGGCAGAGTGCTGTTAAACAGCCTGGGAAATGGATCTCTTGGGAACAAAACTCCCCGTGACCTTGGGCCTGTACCAGAAACTCCCCCATCTGTGAAGCAGATAAAACAATACTTACCTCAAAGGCCTTTCTGCTTCCTCCCTGCGGAGCAATAAATTCTAAAAAAAGACCATTTTACCCAGGACTTTTTTGCTGTTGCTACAATCCGCCTGGACTAAGCACACCAAACCAAACAGAACCAGACAGAGCACCACAGAGCTGACACAACCTCACCCTTCCCAAGCCTTTCCACAGTGGAAAGCCCTGCCTTTGGCATGCCCAGGATGCCAGTGAGATGGGCTGAGGGCTCAGAGTCACCCTTTGCTGGCATGCAAAAATTAAAGTAAGGCATCCCTGTGCCCTTCCAGGGATCTTGATTCTGCCAGTCCTGGACAATAGTTACCAGGCTGTTTAAATCCACAGAAAAAATCAGTATCTTGACTTGCCCTGGCTTTTGAGGGGCAGGTCGTGCAGGGTGTTATTTAATTGACAGCTCTGCTTGCGAGGCTCATTGAGTCCTGGACAAAGAGACACTCTCTGCACACCAAGTATGCGTAAAACCACGAGAGCACTGAGCCTGTATGACTAATCCAAATCACAGCAGAATTTTACTGTAATGGGAAAAACCAGGAAAGCAAGTGGAAAGTTGTGAAATGGGGCTTGGACTAACTCAGTCCAGTCCCGATTTTGTAACCACTAATTAAAAGAAACCCCAACGACCTGCAGTGCTCACTGCCATGTCCCTGCTGCCATGTGGATCTGGTGCAAAGGCTCCTGGAAGTGGCTTTGCCAAGGAGTTGCATCAGTAGGTTGGATCAAGGCACAATGCTTTGCACAAGCTGGGTCTTGGGTTACTTTTTCTTTGGAAGGGAGTTCAATAATTTAAAACTGAGTAAAACAAAGCAGAACGGCCCATATTTTTCTGGTAAAAAATGGTCCAGCTTTTTCAATCTGAAGGACCCTGCACAAGAGGCATTTCTTACTAAAAATGGAAAATTTAAATTGAAATGAGAACATCAGATATTACCTGTAATGTGGATATGTCAACCTGAACTGCTCCCAGCATGACACAGGACACTATTAAAATCTTCAGAGATTATATTTTTGTCTCATTTGATTTGATAATGCTGAATTATCCAAGCGTAGTCTTCACAAAAAATTATTTTGAATTCCTTGATTAGTGTCAGCTACTACAGAAGAGAATTTCTATTCCCTTTTGGTTCCATGGGCCAAATTTCCCTGGCACTGAGCAGTCAGCACCATAACCAGGCAGAGGTGAGTCAGTGACCCCCTCCTGGTCTTACCAGTAACACCGATGCCAAATCCCAGCCTGTCTGGGATGGCACAACGGTGGAAGCAATTTGGAAGGTATTTTTTCCATTGGGGCATTTATTACTCTCTGTCTTGGCTATCAGGACCTGCTTCTATCCAACCATTGTTGCTACCTCTCAGAGAGATAAGAAACAAGGAGCAGGAACTCAAATGCTGAGAAATGCCCTCGCCCTGCCATCTCTCACGTGACTGAGCTCAGGGAGTGACCGATTCCATGGAAGACCACGCCAAAAACCACCTCTCCAAAGGCACCACCAACTTGCCAGATTTTATTCAGTGCTGGTGAGGCAAAACTCCCCAGATCAGGGTATTCCAGCAGCGACCAAAGGCAGGCAGGGCTGCAGCATCCAGAAACCTTAAGTAACTTTCTCAGAATTCATTTTCAACATTTGGGCTCCGCTAAGAGCCAACAAAAACACACAGCAACAAAACTGCATTTGAAGGCTCTGTGCTGCCAGCAGCCCCGCCGTGCCAGGAGGAAGGCCCCGAGCGGGGCCGTGCCGGGCGGGATGCGCGGGGATGAGCCGGCTCCAGACGTCCTGTCCCGCGGCCGAGCCGCCGCTGCCAGCTCAGGAGAAACGGCAAAAAACGCTACACCAGGGGCTGGTCACCTCCTCCTCCTCCTCTCGTCCCTGCAGGGTCTGGCACTGCTGGCTGCAGCCTTTAAATGCAGCTTTTGTTTCCACGTGTTCCAGGTCTCTGCGCGAGGCTGAAGATTTGCACCCATTCAGGTTTCTCTCTCCCTCCACACCTCTTTGTAAGAATGCTGCAAACCAAGGCAGAACGTGTCTTGGTTTGCCCTTCTTAACCTGCTCCTTTGCTAATTTGGGTTTTTTTCCTTCTGAAAATTGTACTGTTTACCAAAAAGAATCATCCTGGTGACAAAAAGCTTAAATGGTACAAGACTTTTCCTCAGCGGGTGAGTTTCAGATTCTGGGCCCCTCTCGCCTGCTTTCAAATTTCCATGATGCTTCCTTTGGATGAGAAACCAAGTTTTGGAAACTATTTCTTTTGGATCAGCCTTCCCAAGGCAGTTGTAAAGAATTCCCCTTCCCAGCAACATCCCTCGGCAATTCTCTGACTAAAAGTTACCTCACATCTCACCAGCTAAAGGCTTTCTTCCCAGGGAAATGCAATTCCCTTCTCCACTGGACAACAATGACTGTGGTAGCTCTGATAGAGCTTGCCGGCCATGCAGTGAGTGTGACAAGTGTAAGCTTTCCACATAGGTTTTTTGGAAGAGCTGGCTGGTTTAGCTCTTGCCAGCCTGGCCTGCACATCCCCAGGCTGCTGCTCTGGCCATTTCACTGCCAAACTCATTCATAGAAAGGAGAGAGGAAAAAGTAAGTCCAATAAACTAAGAAGGAGTGAGCCGAAGGGAGGTGGATTTCTGGAAGGTTGGGTAGGGTCGGGGGAGGAAGGGAGGTGTCTAGACTCAATATTGCTATTGTAGGGCCTGGCATTATTTATGACATTTTCTAGGCAAGCCACAAACTGGAAATAGAAACCAGGAGACATAAAGCCACTCATAACCCCTGAGGAATGGCTTTGCAAGCTGTGTGACAGTGGAAAAGCTGAAAGCAAAAGACTCCTTCGACTGTCCTGGACAGAACCTCAGGCAGCATGAAAAAGAAATCTGCCCTACACATCAGAAATGAAACTCCACGGCGGAGAAAGGCTGCAAGTCCGGGAGCCAAGGAAAGCCAAGAGATGCAGAGAAACCCAGCCCTGTGCCAACTTCACACTGATGTCCTACTTTAGTCCTGCTTACACCATGTTTGGAAGTGCAGCAGCACACCTTACACAAACCATCTGCCTCGGATTCAGTCCATGCAGCAATCCCAGCAAACGAGCCAGAAATGGAGAAAGGCTCAGGACAGGCCTGTGCTATAAACCAGCAGCTCCGAGAGCTGCTCTGTGCTGGGCTCTCAGACACATCCCAGTCTACTGGCATTTGCAAAGACTACACTGCTACCAGTAATGCTGGAACATAATTATATGTTTTCACTTGAGGTGGCTGTAAGCAAACCGGAGGTGATTTAGCTCAAAAACAGTTTCTATACATCTCCCAAGCCTTGCCCGCAATAGGCACTCAGGTCAGATTTCCCCTGCCAGAAACGGGATGTTGGCAATTCCAGGACCAAGCAGATAACATGTAACTTGTTTTAATGCCCAAAAGAGTAACTATCCATGTTACCCATAAGAGCATTACCCAAAACAGCTGTATTAAAGTGTTCTCATTCAAAACCAAAACAGGAGTGTGGCTGAGCCCAGATAACATTTAAGGATGGCTGTGCACACAAATGACAGCCCACAGCCCAGG
Source organism: Callaeas wilsoni (assembly GCA_013398955.1). Classification (NCBI taxonomy): domain Eukaryota; kingdom Metazoa; phylum Chordata; class Aves; order Passeriformes; family Callaeidae; genus Callaeas; species Callaeas wilsoni. The sequence continues at coordinate 92,172 of VWPU01004593.1, forward strand.
AAAACAGTGGGTACAAAAGGCAGGATGTACCCACGTCCTGCATTAGCACTTAACAAATCTCTATTCTAATTATTGTTTCATGTCTTCTCTACTTTGCTTGATCAGCCTAAACCTTGTGTTCCAGTGATGTGGAAACACAGCTGGAAAACTTCCTTGCCGAAGAATTTGATCTGTTTTGACTATTTTCCCAGCAGGCTTGGAAGTGCCAGCTTTGGTCCCCAGACTCAGGTTCTTGCCCACACCTCTGTCCTCCAGCAGAGGCACGAAGACCTGGAAACCTTCTCCTGGCAGTGCCAAAATGTTCCTGGGCACTGCAAAATCCTTCAACACCAGCTGAGTGTGGCAGCTCGGCCCAGCAGCAGAGTGTCACTAATGCCCCTTTTCCTTTGGGTTGTTCCTTACCCTTTTGACAACAGGCATCACGAGGAAGCAGCTCACAGTGGCAGGAGTGTCTAAACCCTTCAGTGGAGTCTTTAAGGGACACATGCCCTGCAATCCATACACAGAAATCTTCTGGTCCTGTGAAAGAGCACATAAAATTCTGTCAATGCAAATCACCTCCCTACTTTTCATATTTTGATACCTGAGCAAGATCTAATTGGTTCCAAAACTGGTTTTTATTTGTATTTTTTGATATCCAAAGTGTGAATTTCTGTTTTCCATGGAGAGCCTTTGGCATGTGCCTAGAAAGCAGGTGCTGCCTTCCCCAGAATGAGCTGAGGGCAATATATGCATTATCCAAAAGTCACCAGGAATCACTAGTGCAGGGCTTTTATCACCACATCCAAAAGCAGCATCTGACAACCCTGAATGCAAAAACCCCAAACAACAAATGAAGGAGGTTGTATGTTATTTTGCATTAATCTGTCCATTCAAGGGAAGCTGGTATTACATTTTATGTGGAATTACACCTGCCCCACACCTCCTAAATCTACTAGACTGACCAAGAGCACCCCGTTTGGGAACCAGTAACACTTTTTATTCTGATCCAAAATATGGAAATACAATGCCTTAAGATTTTTGAATTTTAATTTTTCTATACTTACTGTTCTGAAAAAAAAAGAGGGATATTTGAGCTTTACCTCTATTTTATTTTCCTACGGGATTAAAAAAAAAAATCTGTATTCACAACATTCACAGCATCCATGCCAGGGTGGAGTAAAACAGCCAACACAAACAATTTATTCAGCAAGTGTGTTTCTTTCCCCCCACTCTAAAACACTGAATTTCAGGTACATTTAATTTCTTTGGCTGTTTTCTCTTTGTTTTGTGTGAAACGATGGTGTCAGAACCGGCTGACACTTAACACAGCCCTGTTTGATGGGTGGACAGGGGCTCTGGGGGATAAATCAGCCACTCTCTCTCACTCTTATCTTTTTAGCTGCAATTTTCCACGGTGAACACAAAACTTGGGTACCCATTTCCCACCAACCTTCAAATCCCTCAGGCCTCTTTCAAAACCCCACCCTATAAACGCATGTTTTCTGTCCCTGCCTCCCTTTATCGCCCGCAGATAAGGACATTTCCCAGATGAAGCCCTGGCTACAGATTGCTCCAACCCAGAGAGCTTCCCCTCGGAAAGCCGAGGTTCCCACGATGGCTCTGGGCTCTGGGAGGCACAGTCTGGATCTGTGTGTCAGGTAGAAACAAAACACCTGCAGACAGCAGATGCAAAGTCACGCTGCTCATCTGAGACGCCCTTTGTCTCACGCGCTCTTGGCTTTACTAATTTAACAGGCTCTTTCTCTTCGTTTGTGTCTCTCCTAACGAGGCCACTCTCGAGGGGGGCACAGGCAATGCTCACCTCCGTGGCTGCCCACAGGGCATTCTGAAATTTGAGTTGGCAGCACAGCTTCATTCCTGGGCAGCTCATCCTCTGCACTTCCATGACTCCTTTCTCCAGGTTCACCACCGTGTAGTTCCTGAAAGGAGCAAGCAACAATTTCCTACAGCCAAAATTCCGCCTGCACGGGGCTGAGGGACTTGTGGCACTTGTGGCCAAGCCATAACACATCTGCCCAGATGTGGATGATGCTGCAAGGATCGACACCCCTCCAAATTCCTCATTGTAAAGGAAAAGAAAGAAGTGCCATGGCGCTTCCTCAGCGGCACATGTGCAATTCCTGCAGTGAAGATTTACGCTCAGCTCTCCGACTTTGCACAGGGTTAGGAGGACATATGTGGTCTGTTCCTGTAATTGAGCTGTGAGACAAACAGCTCCAGCTGAACAGCAGTAATTAAGAGCTGGGAAGTCTCAGCCCATCTTGCCCATTAGGTTCTCCAGAGAATATCTGCTCTCCAAGTTCACTGCCTTGCTATTATCTGGCTTCATTATTATTCCAGTGCATAAACAGAGGAGCACAGTTCTACAGAGCAAAGATCTGTAACCTAAAAAAGTTATTTATAAATATGGCTAATTAATAGTTTTTTGTAGCTAAAAGGATTTTGTTTGTTTGGGGAAGTTTATTGGGTTTGGATGTCTGAACAATAAATGGATATTCACAACCACATCTGTGAGTCCCAGATGTTTTACCAACTGTGGCACAAGCAATTACACATCCTGAAATCTGTCACATGTGAGTAACTTGTTATTCAGCAGTCTCCAGCAAGTGGATTGCCCAGTCAGGAAGCAGATTCACTGAGATATATTGCTGTGAATATCTGGACAACATCCATGTATTCAAAATACATCTGGGAGTGCCATGTGCTTCACCAGTTCAGCAGGGAAAGTTACACTGCCTGCACTGAACAACTGACCAGGCACCACAAATGGCAAAGCAAATAGTTCAGGAACAAATCACGTGCCTTTCCCATTAGCTTAATGGTTACAAATAATGAACACATTAATATAAAATTCAGATCAGTTTGTGAACATTTCCAAATTAGACTGAGGCTATAAAAATCAGTAGCATCCATAAAAATGAACCTAACTAGCCGCAGGTCACATGTGGCTGAGCAAAATGCCATCACCTCAGTCACAATTTAGCAACATTTTAAGCACATGCCTTCAGTCCAGAACACATTTTACTGGCAGTGCACACTTGGATGCACACACAGCTCCAGGCATGTGGTTAACTCCCGATGATTGCAATAGGATTTAAGCATGTGCTTAATTGCTTTGCAGAAGAGAGATGGAACTGCAGCCTCAATTAGGAAAGGTTTAGTGTTAAATGGCCTCATTAGGAAAGGCAGAACACGTCTGTTCTCATGTGCAAATGCTTCATCCTCTGTGTGTGAATCATTACATTGCCCTAATCTTCTCCTCATATTAACTGAAGCAGAGTTAAGCTCATTAAATATCCTTTATAAAGCAACCACTGTTCCCAATTAAAAGAGTTTGGGAAAACAGTGTTCACCGTATTCTTGGCCTTCATCCAAGTTCACTTTCACCTTCTTTACCTCCCTCCCAGAGGCAGAAGCGAAGATGCTGGAGGATTTTTTACTTAAAAAGGAGAAAGAAAGCAAAAAGGAATTGCTAATATGAGCCATCTCACCTGGTGTCCTCCTTCCCATCCCAGAACACCACCGTGTACTCGTGCCCCGGGGAGCAGAAGAAGGAAGACTGCTTCCCACAGGGCAGCAGGTACATAAAGGTTGCAAAGGTAGGATCTTTCATCTGCCCGACCACAGAGATGGCCAGGGGGCGCTGGGGGGGAAGGAAAAGAGAAAGACACGTCACGCAGGATGAAACAGGAGAACCATAATAAACAGGAGGGTCTACAAGGCCAAGCACAAGGTCCTGCCCCTGGATCTGGGGCAATCCCACGCACAAGCACAGGCTGGGTGTCCCTGGAACTGCATTATATTTAGGGTTCCTTCCAACCCAAACCATTTTCTGATTTTGTGATTATTTATCAAAGCTTGGCCTGTCATTCTCTTACACATTTTACTGATTCATTTCCTCAGGCTTACGAATTTTGGAAGCTGACCCATTGCATGACAGTGTGTAGCTGTTTGAGAGGCTGACCTTTGTTTGAAGGACAGCAGCTCTAAAACACCAATTGAAATTAATGAAAAACGTGATGCAGCATAATCCTTTTCTTGTACTTTGAAGCTTTTTCTTCCTTATACCTCTTTTTATAATCTTGGGGATTTTGAAGTCTTTGTAGTTGCACTCACAGCATGACACTGGAGCTGTTTCTAGAAATTATGGGTAATGTCTTGCCCTGGTGAAATCAGCAGCCTAACTGCCATCGACATCAAGGGACCTTCAAGTCACCACAGATGTCTAAGGCCACAAATTTGTCATCATTTCATTCATAAAACTCTCATTTAAGTCAACAGAAATTCTGGGCCAAAGCAGCAGGAGGGGTAAATGAGCAATGGAGCTGTTGTGCTGTACCAGGAGCAAGCTCAGCCCTCCTGCACGAAGAGGGCAGCCAGATCAGAGAACACGGGTCAGGAGGGTGGTCTTGTACCTTTTCTGGCTTAGTGTCCCAACACTCCATCATGAGTCCCTGCATCCTATAGAGCTGCACCTCCTCGGGCTGCCCGAGGACAGGACGGATGCCTTTGGACAGTTTCTTTGCGATCTGGAGCTGGTGGTGTCCCAGCACAGGCCGCTGGCCAGACAGCAGCTCGTACAGCACCATCCCATAGGAGAACATGTCCACCTAGAGCCAGAAACAGAGAGAAAATCAGGGCAAGGCTCCGTTGGTGGGTGGAGAGGAGACCAAGGATGGCCACAGTGGGAAAACCAGTGCTAACCCCCAGGCACGGGTAAGGCAGCTGAGCCACGGAATGGTGCCAGCACGGGGCTGCCCCACAGACACCCCCCAGTCACCTTCTCGTCGTAGACGATGCGGGGCCGGATCTCGGGGGCCTGGTACCCCGGCGTGCCCTCCACGCCCAGCGCGCCCTCGTGGAACGACTGCCGGGAGATGCCGTAGTCGGAGAGCTTGATGTTGATGTGCTCCCTGACGTCCAGGGACCACACCAAAATATTGTCCGACTTGAGGTCACAGAAGATGATGTTCTTCTTGTGCAGGTAGGCCAGGCCTGTGACGATCTGGTAGGCTATTTTGTGTGTCAGCATGTGTCCCAGCGGCACAAAGGAGGACCCTGGCACAAAGGAACAGCCCGTCTCCAGCTCTCGTAATTGCCATAACTGCTTCTTCTTCCCCCTCTCTTTTTCTCTTTTTAACTCCACAGCAACAACTGACAACCCTTTAAAACATCACTCAAAAGCCACCATTTCAAATGACACTGTTTATGTTACTATATGTGTCTGACAGTCCCATTAGATTCTTTTTTTAAACCCTTTCACTTCTAGGCCGCTAAATCTTCTCTTGAAAATTAGTGTTTGACTGAAAGTTGACACGAAGCCAAGGTGCCGAGAGGGTCAGATGGCCTCAACTTATCTTGGAATTAGTGTCGTTCATTTGACAATGACAGCAATACAGATAATTACGAGATAATTTAGAGTACCAGACACCCATCTGCAGGGGGAAGAACACAGCACCATCCCTGCAGCACTAAAGAGAGATGCACTCTCTATTAATGTGCAGAGAAATTGAAAATCCAGGTCTCCAAAGTAGTTTTGAGAATCTCGAGCATCAATTTTTACTAGGTTCCCAAAAGCACAATATAAGCACAGTTCCATCCCTCCCACTTCCCTTAGTCTGGAAAAAAAAAAAAATCCCCTCCAGCAAATCAAGCAGTAATTTAAAGATTGCTGACCATTTGTCACTGGGAGAGGACTGGAGGCAGAGCCTGGCTTTACCTTTGGAGTTCTCAGACAAGACGGTGGTGAGGCTGCCCAGCGGGGCCAGCTCGAGGGCGAAGCAGAGCGGGTGGATGCTGATGCCGATGAGGGACACGATGCAGGGGTGCTGCAGGGAGTGCAGCATGCTGGCTTCCTGCCGGAACTCCGAGAAGTTCTTCATGGCATCCATGGCTCGCAGGTGCTTCAGCATGGTATCTGGCAAGACACACAGCCCAGCTCAGGAAACGAGTCACAAACTCCTTGGAAGGTGATCACCGAGCAAGGGCTGCGGGAGGAAGGCAGCTGGTGGGATTATGCCGACAGCAAGGCTTTAAGGTGAATCCTTATGTTGATGCATGAGCCACTAAGAGCCACTGGCTATAAGCAGGATACATCTGGTGCCTCAGGAAGCAAGAGCTCCCTTGGTCCTTAAAGACCAGGCTCAGGTGTCTGGCACACGCTGTTCTCACATAGCCCCTGGATGACTTTGGAGAACTCGTGCTGTGCTTGTCCCAGCAGGGACTCTGTGTAGATGGCACATCTCAGACCCTTTGTGGAAGGGCTCTCTCCTACAGCTTCCCAGCTTTCCTGCCAGAAGAGAGACCCATGACAGTAACGGTCCTGCTGCCACAGCACACCACAGGCTGCTCAGGCAGGTCGGCTCTTCCCGAATGTTATTTGTCACTGGGACAGCAGCCGGCCTCCTCCACAGCTCAGAGATTCACCACATCCTCCCCTGACAAAAATGAGGAATGTGAGGCACTTTCCCCTTTCCTTTGACCATGGACTGAGGCTCTGCTGGAAACCTGGGCTCCACAGGAGAGCCCGGTCCTGCCTGGAGAAGCTGGCGGGCTCAGAAGGATTCCCAGTTTGCTTTCTGCGGCTGCTGGCACAGAGGGGGTAAAACACCAATTCAGAGGTGGAGACACACAAGTCCTTAGTGCAAACCCAAGCAAGTCCACACTTCTCATGGCCAAACAGCTTGGGCACAGGAGTTGAAAACTCACCTCCCTTCCCTATCAAGGGCTCTGCCTTGGCACCCTATAAATCCAATCTCTGGTCTGCAGGAGAGAAGCCTCCTGCAGTGCCAGTGACCTTCCTCATTACAAGTGCCCATGAAGAGCTCTCAGATGCATCCTCCTCCTCCACTGAAACCCATCAGTTTTGCTGTCTATTTCCATGCTGTGTTTAAACAGGTGCTGTCAGCACTTTGCAGACTCTTTGGTCTTAGTTCGGGATCCCAGACTGCAGATTCCCAGATTCCCAACACCGAATCTGTACGCTGTACCTGCAGCTGAAGTGGGAGAACCCTTGCATTTTTTAATCTGAAATCTCTTCACAGCCACTGGTTTTCCTTGGTATCGTGCCCGATATATAACAGTTCCACTTCCACCCTGGCCAAGAACGTTGTTTTCATTTTCACTGCATTCCAGTTTGCTATTTTCCAGGAACAGTCTGCCAAACAGAAATTGGGGGTTTTTAATTAAAGTTTCAAAGACATTGTAAATTCCTGCTTTTAATGTGATTTCCATTTTCACAAATGCCCAATAGGTTCTTGCCTTATCTCCCAAGAGGACTGGATCACCTAAACTACCTTGGTCATCTCAGTGTACTCAGTGCTGGCTCACGTTGTACAACAGATTTCTCACAGGAAAAAGTAATTCGAGCAAAGAAGCACAAAAGGCTTTTTACTAATTTATCCCACAAGAATCAAACAGATCTGGAAAGCACATAAGCTCCTTTTCCAAGCAGATGACACAGGTACTGATACTTACACCATTTATCTGTATTAACGATTTTTTTTTTGTGCTTCATTCACCTCTTTTTTTCACCAAGGCAGGACAGGATGTTTATTAACAGCCCCACACTCTGAAACCTGATTATTCAAATCAGCTTAGTGCTCCCAGGCTGCAATTCATCATTTCCCCACTCTCCCAGAGACTACTTTTACAGCTGTTCACACTTCAAACATCTCCACTCGCCTCAGACCGGCCAAATAAATCTGCAGGAGATAACAGTGTGAGGAGGGCTGGCGTGACGAGCTGATGGGGTGCTTGCCCAGAAAAATGACCCCAACAAAGCACCAGGGGCCAGTGAGAGCACAGAGAGCTCTGACAGCAGCCAACAGGACAGTCTGGTCTGGAGATCTCATGATTCTGCGTTGGGCACTCAGGGATCTGAGAGAGTGTGAGCCAAAGGGGACATTGCTCTCCTGTCCTGCCCGCTCTCAGGTCTCCTGCTCTGCACACCAAGCAATAAAGGGTATAAGACTGAGCCCATCTGGGAATGCAGTTAAGCAGCTTAAAGATTTGGCAGTGCTGCTACGGGTAGGGAAGAGCTCCTTCAGCTGTTCGGGGCTGCTGCACACCCAACACATCCAGCAGCCCTCAGCTGAGCAGGAGCCCCAGCTCAGTGTGAATCCTCCTGTGGTGTCCATCAACTCACTCACCTTCAGGCCCTTACAAAATTAAGGCCATTTCAGTGTCAACCTTGTGATGCAGCAGCAGCACTTCCTTTCTGTTTTTTGCCACATTAAAATCTCCTTCTGTGGGATCCCAGAAAGGCTCCAGCTACAGAGAGTTCTGGCCAGAGTTCTGGGCAATGCAGGACAGCTGTGGCTTTAAAAAGGGACTTGCACATTGCACCACAGTGATCTCGAAGGACCCCCGGTGTGATGACTCGGTCAGCACACAGCTATTGTCTAAGCAAGTTGCTGAACACCAGGGGTGCAGTTCAGGATGAATTGCCAGAGCAGGGATTGAGAGCAGATGGATTTGTTTCCTGTGGTCAGTACGTCCCTCTAGCAGAGGAGACTTGGGAAAAGGGCCCAACACATTGCACAGGTACGCTGAAACTCAATCAAAGGCTATCAGATGTTACCTGGCAGGAAAATCAGTCATGAAAAGCTCTGGGACCAGCTCTTGGAGAGACACGGGGATGTCAGGGTGGTTAGGACACGTGATGTAGTCCAGTTCGATGGCAGTCAGGACGCAATCCTCCATGTTGAAGTACTGCACATCCTCTGCCCTCTCGCCGCTCTCTCCCTGCTCCGGCCCGGCAGCTGCACAGATGTGGCAGGGCACATACTGCTCCATCAGCAGCGTGCCATCACTCTCCGTGGCTGTGAGGGCTTCAGAGAGAGCAAACAAACAGGAAACAACGTCATTCACACCAGCTGAGAAGGAACAACAGCTCCCAGTGCATTCCAACGTCCGCAGCACGACCTGGATCTGCTGGCTGGACGTGGTCAGCTCACACAGCAGCAGTTTGCTGCAGGGAATTTACTGCAACAGAAAATAGCTTTGCAAAGTACACAGGGACAGTGCTGGGGAGACAGGACTGTGGACATAACCCAACACTCACGCTGCTCTGGTCGCAGGTAATGCACAAGCTTGTGAGGCAAATGAACTCAGGACCAGCAAAAATTAGGAGTATGTGAATAAAGCACTGGAGAGACCCTTCTACTTGCTGGGTGTCTCTGCCTCTTCCCAGACTGCAAACTGCCAGATGGCTTGAGGTGGGAATGGGGTTGGGAGCAGGCCGGGAGGCACAGCACACCGAGCTCAGGCTCAGCACTCACCTGCAGCACCCAGGCTGGGAACGCAGCTCCTGTGGGCTCCCTCATGGGCAACATTTTCAGCCCCTCCAGGGGAAATGTGGATTCTACCACGACTGAGCCTTTGGGAGGTTCACACCTCTCCCGTAACTACAGAGGGATTTTGTGGTGACAGGCTCTGTTAAATGCCCACAATTAGTCAGGGTGAACACAGGCTGCAGCCTTTGAAGTCATGGCTCTTCTCAAGCTTCACTGATTAACTTTAGCATTATTTTAATCCAAAGGCAAATAAAATGTTCTTTTATCTTCAGAACATGTAGAACGTGAGTATGTGAGAGTGCACCACTGTTTCCTCCACAGAGCCTCCAATTAAGAGACTTTGGCACTGCTTTCTAGACCAGGGTAGGACGACAAAGAGCACTTCAGATTTTGTTTTGGTTTCAAACTAAGTGTACTGGGGTTGCAAACAGCCCGCTGGGTAACAGCAGGATCTCTGCTGAGCACAGGAAAAACAGCTGCAGGAGTCAAGGAAGTTACCTTGGCATGGAGTCCTTGGTACCATATTCACTCATGCCTCTCACATCAGAATTTTGTAACTCGTAGAGAGTTAGAAGTGATGGGCAAATCCTCATCCCAGCTGATGCCAAAATGAGTTCAAGGGACACCACCAAGCAGTCCTGCCCCTGCTATGAGCACTGGAAGAGTCTCTTGAACTCCTACAGGTCCTGTTTGAACTGCAATCTTTCACCTGTGCTGCTGTGACAGACAGACTGGAAGACACAATGTCTAGACCAAAGGGTGTTGCCAACTAATCTTGATCTGTCTGCAGGTTTATTAGCTTTTATCAAATGTTATTGGCTTGAGACTGTCAGAGCCTGAGGGGTCTTCAATTAACACACAATATTGTGCACCTGGAGAGCTCTGTCAAAGGAGCCTCTGTTAAAAAGACATAACACTGCACAGAAAATTACAGTTGTTCTCTTACCAGGGAACCACTGGTCTATCAAAGAGTTGACATGATCCGTGATGAATGCCATGGCTGAAAAGTCTCTCACTTCTGACTGGGAAATTATTTTAATTCCACCGCTTTTTTTCTTTTTCCAGTTCACATCAGAAGACTCGACGCTGTGTAAGAAAGCCAGAAGACAGACCTGTGAAGCTTTTCTGAAGTATCAGTGTCAACAAACTTTCTTTCTGGCAGGAAACGTGAGTTACATAATAACACAACATTCGTGAGACATCAAAACACAAAGCAATCTAGCTTCGAGGGTGATTTTCAACTCAGTCTGTTCTGCAAATGGCTTTCAGAAGAGAATCCTTGCAGAGAAATGCCAGTTCCTCACAAAGGGTAAATGCTATAGAAGGTCAGGCCTAGGGAAAACTGTGGCCTAAGCGAGCTGAGTATGATGGAGAGTTCTGACAGAAATGCCCCATGCAGAATGATGGAAGATTTGGAGTTGTAAAATCAGTAATAAAATTCCAGTGGAATAATAATGATATTTCCAAAAACCACTAGGAAAAGTTTATGAACATCATTTTTGCACAATCCTCATGAAAGCGTAACTCCCTGAAATACATGGGGAGGTAACAGCATGACCACTACCATGGCCCAGAATTTAGGATTCCAGCCTATGGTTTGCAGTGTCTGGGTTCAAGTGTCTACTGAGCTTGGAAACTCGGGAAGGTCACTGTTCCCTTCTGGTCTCCAACCATGCAACAGCACCAATGGTTCCTCCCTGTCTTGCCAGGGACTGAAGGAGCAAAAGTCTTAAATGTCTGTGTTTGTGAAACAACATGGACAGGAGGTTTACCCCAGGCTTGCAGCCAGCAGACATTCTGCCTTGGCCAGGTTAAGGCAGTTGTCCACAGACCCTGCTGCACAGAAGCACCTCCATTGACCTGGATTACTGCCATGGAGTGGTGAAGTTTTAGGATTCAGTGGAAAACTCATTGAGGCAGGGAAATCTTTGCACGTGAAAATGCATGATTTTAAGATGGCAGAGCCCCACTCTGAATTTCACTTTCTGTTCTTAGGCCTCTTTCAACTTGTGGCTGCAGTAACAGATAAGGTTGATACATTCAGACCTGCCAAATAATCAGTTATTCATCATTTTTGTCAGCAGCTGTTACCAGATGAGTTATGTCCATTAGAAGAGCCTCCTCTTCTCCTGATGAGCGAGCACATAACCTGAGTCAGGCCCATTCATCTCCATTCAGCTGATGTGTTTCATACACTCTATTAGTCCCCTGTCACACATGCTGCATTATGAACACAAATTACCTAAGATAGCCTCCATCAAAGGTAACGAACAGACCTTCCTGCCAGTAAACAGTGTGAGTCCTTTTGACTCGGAATGTGCTGCAGCGGTTCCTTTGGGTGCCTGTGAAGCTGTAGATGGTCACCTTTTTGTTCCTTGTCTTGGTGTTCTTCTTGTTTTCAAAAAGCTGAAACAAGCAGAAAAGCATGAAAATCGTTAAACTGCTGAATTTTCTCATAAGGATGTTTTAATCAAGCAAGAAGGTGATTTCTTTTTTTGGCTTTCACAGGTGCTGTTGCACCTTTTCCAGTAAAAGTGACTTGTGCTCATATTAAATTTTGCGATGGAATGGAAATACACGTGGTAAAATTGATTTTTCCACAGTGGAAATATTTTTCATGCCACTCAAAAAAGAACAATTTCATATCAGTGCACAAAGCTAATTCTGTAACTGTGACATTTGCCGTATTTATTCTGCATTCGCAGAAGTTTTATAAACCTAAAGTACTAAATGTTCTAGTGAATGATGAAGTCTGCCCTCAATGCAGAGAGTTAACTTTTCCACCTGTTTTAGTGGGAGGAAGATGGCTCTTCTCCAAGACACTTCAAACCAGCACTTGGAGCAAAATGTATTTCTGTTTTAAAACCAAAAAGTTAATCTGCAGGACTCTGCTGTACTCATTGCTCCAACATTTATTTGCCTGCAGACAGGTCCGACGCCTGGCATCCTTTCCACTCCCTTCATGGGGACTGGATGAAGCCCCTAGGAAAGGTGCTCTAGGATTATGTAGTGCCCAGGAGGATGTAAGCAAGGGGTTGCCAAGACAGCCCATTAAAAGAGGTAAAGTTATTACACGGTTTGAGGAGCCTGGAATACAAAGGACCTTCCAAAAACAGGTATCATGTTTTCCATGTTCTGTACATCACTGACAGATCACAGTTTAATGGAGAGCTGCTAAGAAGATACCAGAGCAGTACTATAAATATTTTGCAGGTATTTACTACATTTTCAGACAGAAGCTGCTGCAAACGCATCTGCAACAACGTCAAAATTCACTCGGCTCTCAGACCCTTGCAAACACTGCTTTAATGTCACTCATAGCACTTGCACTAATGGGGTGCCTCATTAAGGGAACAGTCCTGTAATTTTCTTCCCATTGAAACCCAAAGAGATTCAGATATCTGGCTTTGGTGGAGCTATTCCAGATCTCCTCTGGCAAAGCCGTGAGGGAGTCTGGCCTGGTGGAATGGTCATGGACAAGAGCCGCAGGCAGAACTCCAATTACTTGTAATTGGAAGATGCTGGAGGAACTGAGACCTTCCAGGGGATCATGTTATAAGGAGGCTGTGGAGAACTCAGGTTTTCTCCCCCAGTGCCAATTTGTTGTTCTCAGTGACACCTACTGTAAAAACAGAATCAGATTTTCAGTGCAGAGCCTCGTCTCTCCCCGTTTACTCAAATAACGTCACTGAAGTGTGTGACAGAAGCGAGCGGGATATGAGGAGACATCCCACTTACACTGAACCACTTCAGCTGTCTGCTTCTGTTTGCAGACAGACACACTAACCTACCTGGAGGTCCATCTCTGCCAGGCTAATTAACATCCGGGCTATGAACCTTTGCCAAAAGCCAACGGGGACAAAGCTCATCTTGAAGACCCTCTGGACCGTGTTTGCGGTCTGGTGGCAGAGCCCGTGGATATCTAACGCCGGCTTGGTAGGGAGCAGATGAGGGAGGAGGTAGCTGAAACACATCAAGTTCAACAGCTCACATTTTAGCTACAGCTTTTAACAGTGAGTACATTGTTACCAGATAATAGGGCGATTCAGTCTCCAAAGAGATTTTTAATGGCACAGCCTACTGCATATAAAAAAGCTTTTAGACTACAGCGCTGCAGCAATACATGGAGAAATTAATTTACACTATGGAAGCAAGCAGAGGCAAAACAGACATTACATAATTCAGCCAGGGCTATTGGAAAGGGCTAAAATTGATGTAATGAGCATTTGTGTACTCACAAATTAAATGCATTAAAATATAAGAGTCATTAGAACAGCTGTGATGTCGGGACTCATTTTTTTGGTACTACTCTGCCCTGGTAGTAAGCAGGGAATTACAGCTATGGAACGGGAGATCAATGCAAAAACAACATCCAGCAGCTCAGGTTCAGTAAGTCAGAAGGGGGGCAAAGGAGTTCCAGGCTGCAGGGACTGGGCTGCTCTGTCTCAACCCAGCCCCAGAAGGAGAGCACCTCATGGGTGAGCATGACAGGGATTCCTGCTGCTCCACCCTGCAGCTGATGGATCCCTGCCACATCCCTGACAAACCCTTAAAGGAAGAGCTCACTTTGCCAGGCTGATGCCAGCAGAGAAACCACTTGTCTAGCTCAGGTTCCTCTGCAATCAGATTATTAGGTACTTTGCCCAAGTGTGAAGGAGACTTGATGTTATCTGTGCCTGACCCGTCAGCAGTAATGGAGTTAATGCTGGTGTAGGGGACCACAACATTTTCAAATTATTTTCCGATCTCCCAGTAAGCCCAGAATATTCATTTGTCCTGATCTTTAGTATTTGGGAAGTTAAACCTCCTGGAACACTGCAACTGTTTTGAAAACCATGAGCTTATGGCTTTCAATACTTGCCAGTAAATCTCTTGTCAGTGATACTCTTCTGTACCAAACACATCCCAGGACGCCCGTACAATCTAAAATGTTATTTGCTTATAAGCAGACACACTGCTGTTTTATCAGTGTTGAGCCTGAGAAAATGTGTTGGCATCTGGGGCTCATCGTTGACGGGCACAACGACAGCAACAAGGCACGTGGCCAAGAGACCTGACCAAAATAACACCGGCAGGGACTAGACACAACCAGAACTAATGCTGGGTCAGAATCCAATGCTTTAAAGCCTCTCACGTTTTCTCTGCAGCAGCTGCAGCACTCTGTAAAACCTGAAATATCAGCTCAGAACAAACAGCCATCATTAGACAACAGCTCCCTCCATATGTCACACGTGATGACATGTTACATGATCAAATTATCTGTTCCATGAAACATCTTTGGAATGTAAAACTGGCAAAAATTCCAATTATAAATTGCAATAAGAATGGTCATGCTTTTAACTGTATTTTAAGAAGCAGAACACAGCTAAGTTACATGCACCTTAGGCAGAAAAGTGGAGTGCAACAAACTAAAACTTCTTGCTCTATAAAAGTAGTAGATGCATCATCAGACAGCCAATAAATTTTCCTCAGCACATCCAAGAAAAGGTCTAGGAGTGTAAGAAGGGCCAGTGAGGCCCTTCTGGGCCACAGCTATCTAGTGGATTATAACGCAGATGGTGATTCGGCGCTCTTGAACAACAGCCAATGCAAATTTTGAAAATATGTGAAACATGCCCCCATCCACCCTTTCAGAACAGAAACTGGCAGCTGCTTTCTCTACTGACTTCACAGAAACCCTATCTGGCAATCTAGACAATAATTGCAGCAGCACAGTAACAAATAACTGCTCTGTGTCTGGCTAGTACATTAAATTAATCCAACCTGCTATAGCTACAGCCCGTCAGTGGGAAGAATATTCTGCTAATGTGGCTTGGATCGCTCAGAAAAACATTGGGCAGGCCATGAAAAAGCAGTTTCCTTGTTCCCGAGGCACAGACAATGTAATTGCCTTGGAGAAAAATGGCAGATAGTGACAAGGAGTCCAAAAGGCATTTTGGACTAAGCAGAAACATTGCTGCTTTATCTGTGTTAAGCCTGAGAAAATTTGTTGGCATCCGGGACTGGATAAGTGACAGGCATAATGACAGCACAGAGAATGCTGCACTTGTGCTGGCATTCAGAGCTCCCCAGAGGCTCGGGGCGATGCAGCCGCGCTGTCCTGCAAGGGCAAGGAAGTGAAATGCAAATGCCACATCAGAAGTGCAACGCAGCTCTGGTCCCACCGCCAGCCCAACAACAGGCTGTCGCCAAGCAGATGGGAGAGAGAAAAATCGCAGGGAACTCTGCCCGGAGGAAAAGGGACCGGGGGGCAGAGGGGAGGAGGACTCATTAACATTTAAAGAGAATGAGGTTTCTTAGACCATTTCTAGGAAAACTATTGATCAACACCTACTGAGGTTCAAAATCAAGTAAATCACGTTGCCGCTGCAGCTACGCTTTCTTGATTTCACCAGGAATAAAACGCTGCTCCTTTCAGGGCTGACACAATTATTGATTACCCGAAGTTCTCTGCCACACTGAAGTGAGGATCTTTCACTGGGAACAGAAGACTCCAGCCCATCTATATTTCAGGCCTGGCAGCCGCGGCCTCACATCCTCTCCTGGCTGCAGCTGCGCCAGCTGAGCCCTTACAGCTTCCACCTGCTCGTGGCCACGTCCCCGGCGGTGTCACTGCCCCTCCGGGCTGGTGGCTGAGCCTGTCACCAGCCTCAAAGCAGCCAGTGGACAAAGACTGCTCCGGGAAAGCTTTCACATGGGCTGGTTTGGCCCAGAGGGTGCTCAGTCCAGGAAATACAGCCCAGATGGATGGGCGCCTTCCATGACTGCTGAATGCTCTCAGATATTTTCTCAGAGCAAGATCCCTGTCAAGACAACTGCTTAGAGTGGCAAAGCCTGCTAATATCCACTGACTAAATGGCCATTTCTCTCCAGCCTGACTAAACCTCTCTAATTATTACCATACCTGTTATTGGCCACAGGCAGCGCGATCTCAAACTTGGCCAAGAACTGGAAGTACTGCTCTTCAGTCTGCTCGGTGAAGCCTGTCCCAACCAGCAGCATCCTGAGGTCCTCTGCTCTGATGACTCCATTCTTAGCTACAGACTTGGAGCTCTTGATGTTGAAAATCCTCTGCAGACATTCTGAGAGCCAAACGGGGTCAAGGAAGTAGAGGTTCCTCAGGCCGTGGCTTGTGTCTGGGAAGTGCAGTAGTGTCCCTGTTTCTATGAGAAAATTAATGGCTGCAAAAAAATAAAGAATTGGGGATTAGCAATAGACCAGCATTAGGAGTGCAGAAGAGTAAGACTGTGAGGCAGTTTGTGCAGTTTTATGTATTCCAGATACAGCCAGCACGCAGCCAAGTCAAGAGAGTAACATCTATGTGAGGAGTGCTGCTATCTGACACTCCACTTGTAAAACCCACATCTCACTTCTTCACAGCCAGTATTCCTGTCCTCATGACACCTCCCCTTCACTCTCCTCCTGCCATCCTCACAGGGAAGGGCTCTCCCTGCCTCCTGCAGAGCAAGGCCTCCGTAAGGATCGCAAGATTGGGGCCCTACAGAGAAGCCAGACGTGAAACTATGGCAACCCTCACTCTACACACAGAGTAAAAATGAGACACAGCTTGCTTAAAAAAAAAAAAAAAGTGATCAGTAACCTCAGACCATCCTAGAAATTTCCCTGTCCTGTCCCCAAAGTCCCTAATTTTATATCTTACCAATTTCCAAAGTGAGCTCTAACTGGTGTACTTTGTATTTACTATTTGTGCAACGTTTCAATTGGACATACACATTAATTTCCAAGAAATTACTGGTCCGCTCTGACCTACCAGTTTGCAAGTCTTCATAGTCTTTGATGTCATTTCCAGGTGTTTGCTCAATCATCAGCTCTATTTGTCTGTCTGTTAAATACTGTACATCATCATTTTGACTTCTTCTATGCTGTTCTGCAAGGACAGCTTCTTGAAGGCTAAGGTAACTCCTTGGTATCTGCAAGCCACGTGAGAAAACCAGCAGGGTCAGTACCAGCCAGCAAAGGATGAACTGGCTGCCATCTCCCCTTCACAGGGAGCTTTTGGTGCTGTCTTTTCCCAAAGCCAGATTGCCATCTGAAATATTCACCTGCCTCCTGCATCAACAATAACTCCTAAAGTTCACCTCCCCAGCCCCCCAAAAGCCCTGCTTTGGTAAGGATCACCAAGAAAGCTCAGTTCTCACCAATCTCCCTGCAAGTTTCTGGGAGCAAATCGAGCTGCCGACATCCTTCATGTTGCAAGTGACATGAAAAATCAACTGCCGCAGTCCCTCGAGGCCTTCCAGAGTCTTACACGAGAGCTCACTGCAAAAGTCATGCAAGGGGGAAGGTTATCAAACCTTATCAGCACAGTGGCTTCCTTTCCAGGCTCACTTTCTCTTATCACTGACTTTAAATTTCCTGTGACAGCTGAATGGGAGGAAAGCTATCAGTGGGTATTTTTAGAATACTTTGGAAAAAACACAGAGTCGCCTGGAAAAGATGTATTAGGCCACATCTGTATTAGTCCGACCTCTGCTCTGCCTGCTTCACTCCCTGCACTGCTGTCCCCTGTGCACTGTGACGTCTGGGGACGTCCCTGGCAGCATGACCAAAGCCATCCCCTTCTGTCCCTCCAGAGCCACACACATCCTGGAAGGGGCTGCGGGGAGGAGGAAAACTGTGCCCCAGCAGCCTCTGGAGACAAGTCCAGCTCTCCCTGCCCCAGATCAAAGAGGCAGGATGATGACTACCAGACACCTTTTCCCACTCTCATTCCGGTCCTTGCTCAGCTGGATCCTGCAATCTGGGAATTGATGCTCAGATCCTAAAAGCTGGCCTTCATTATCTCTTTAACAGCTAAAAACCTGCTCTCTTCAACTCCTACTGGTTTTAGTCTTTTTGTGGGCTGGATAAGAACAGTTCTATTCCACTTTCCCTAACAAAGGGTCTTTCTAACTGATCCTACACATGTTCCCATGGCAGACAGAAAATCCTTCTCTAATGAAATATGCTTTATCTTAAACCTCAGCCCTCCGTGGCACTGGGAAGTGGAACTCGCTGGGATGCTGGAGGATCCTGACCACTGGTAGAAGCACCCGGGGTCACCGCATAAGGATTTCACACTCCTCTCACTCCTGCAACCCCAGAGCTTAACACCATGTATATTCCATGTGGAGGATGGGGTGTGGGAGGAGGTGTGAAATCAGGCTGGGAAGAAATGCAAGGGGAAAGAAAGGTGCAGAGGAATGTGCAGGATGAGTGGCAGGGTGAAAGAAATCCCCCTTGAGAACGAATGATCGAGATCGCGTTATGATGCTCCGAGGTGACGGGGAAAGAGGCCTGAGGTGACACAAAGTCTTCTTCTCGTGGTGAGTCTGTGACAGTGGGTCTCTGGTGCTCCTCCTAATGGGTAAGAGCCGGCTGGGATGCCTGACACAGGCTGGGATGCCTGACACAGGCTGGGATGCCTGACAAAGGCCGGGATGCCTGACAGTGCCTGCAGAGCAGCGCGTGGGAGGTCGGCTGATGCCTTTGCCAGGCAGCAGATGGCAAGTGCTGGGGACATCACAGTGCCCTTCCTCACTTGCCAGCTGCCACCTGCTCTTGCCCCAGGCAGAGGCATTCTCACGTTGTCTGGTGCCAGCCTGCTGCATCGATGTTCACCCTCTGGCTCACAGACACTCTTCGTTCCCAGCCGGACAAGCCTCCTCTCCCCAAGGGCATTCTCTTGGAGCAGTGTCAGACTGTGTGGCCTGAGTGACACTCATCTCCCAGGCAGCCCCAGCCCTCTGTTGTGACACCTGGAGACGGATGGGACAGGTTTGGACTGCTGGGGGGACCGACCCCTCCTTGTCCAGCCAACACTGCCACGTGAGCTGTGTCCCCACGTCAGGTACCATCCACAGCCTCCCCTCAACAAAGCCCCTGGCACCCGCCCTGTGACAGTCACGCTCTCACGCTCTGCAGCATTAATTAGTCAATCTGCACCTTTTCTCCCTGTGACTAATGTGTCACTATTGAACAGTGAGAAACCTGAGCGAAGTGGGGGCAGTAAACAGGCTGGTCAAGGTCATGACTTTGGAGCTTCCAGCTCTCAGACTCATCATCAGCCCCCTGAGAAACACTGACCTTCTCTCTCATTATTATACATTATCTCAGTCAAAAATAGATGAAATGCAATGCTGACGAGTCTCTAAATTGGTTCTGTTGCCAAGGAGATCAAGTATCTCAAAATTGTTGAAAGTGTCATAAAATAAAGAGTGAGTGACTGAACTTCACAAAGGCACAAGTACTTACTGCAGGTGCTTGAAGGTGATATCTGGGAAGCCAGTTGCTCTGGATCCAGAGGGAGACCGACACAGAGCCAGGACGTACGCCCTCAGAGTTGCTATCCTCTCCACGCGGAATTTCGTTTCAATCAAATCAAGGTGTGTTCCTACCACCAGCACCACGGAGTTCGGAGCCTTGGCCTGCGAGAGAAAACGCTGACAGTGATCTCACCCAGATTACATCAGTGAGGACGTGTGAAAAGTATAATATTTAAGAGGAGGGAGCCACATACATTAATAAAATGGAATATATATATATGTATTTATAAAATAGAGGCAACCTGTTGTGGCAGCTTGACAACAGCTACAAGTGATCTGGGTATTACAGAAGTTCTGCAGAGTGTGGCTTAATCATCTGCTGCTGCTGCAGAGCAGGAGACTGTCACTTTGGGTTTTTACATCAGGGTTTTACATAAAGGGAGTGGCTGTGTGTTAGTGAAATGAACGGAACCATGTCCGCTCAGACAAAGTTAACTGAACCTGCAGCCAGAGATCTGACATCCTGAAAAAGGCTATTTACAGTCTGGAACGGATACCTGGGGAAGTCACACAAACTTTTTCACTGGAGATATATGGAGAGGTGAGATAAACTTCTAGAAAGCCAAAATCTACTTATTCCTGAATCAGAGCAAAGCAATGGATTCGGTGATCTCGTGGTTTCCTGCAACCCTTCCATGATTGTATTACAGCCCTGGAATGTACCCAGATCTCAGGGAACATGCTGCCAAATACAATGGGATTGCACAGGCTTAAGCAGGAATCATTTGCCCACCCAAACGACTTTGACCACAGAAGAATATTCAGAGGCAGAAATTCATCCTTCTCTGCAGGCAATCCATTTCTCTCTTATGATGCCCACTGAAATCCCCCAACCTGAGTGACACCAAACTCCGGGCAGACCCTGGAGTGTGGCTGCACCAAGCCACACCAAAGGGCCCCCTGGGCCAGTATGCTGCTGCCTGGAGGCTCATGGAGAGCACAGGCACAGGGTAGGATGGAGAGATGTTCCCTGGCGTGTTCTCCCAGTACCCAGCAGCCTGCAGCTCATCTGACTTCCTCAGCACGAGGGAGTATCTCGGAATTAACAGCACTTGATGGAGTTTTCATTCACCAGTCTGTCTTTCCAGTTTCTGGAACCCTCAGCACACTCTATTTCCAATAAATTCCACAGGTTAGCCATCCAGTGTGTTTAAGATACTTCCCATTGTTTCCTTCAAAGCTGTAATTTCGCTTGTTCTCTCTCAATTCTATTGTAAAGGATCGTGAACAAAGACTCTTTTGTGGTTTTGGCCTTTCTTCATCACGTCTACATACAGCCCTCTTCATTTTTCCCTTCTTTTAACCATCATTATCATATTTCTCTGCATTTTTCATGATGCTACTATGTGCTTGCTGGGATGTATTAAGGACACATCATACATATTTGAAATACAGTAATTTTCCTTTCAGCTTTGTTACCTAGTTTGGGTTTTTGATTACTGTTGACCATTAATATTTTGATAATTACAAGATGTTTGTTTTTTGAGAGGCAACATTAAATGCACAAAAATGGGTAAGACAATTATCAAATAATGAAGGGTTACAAACAATTATGAACACGGTGCTACAAAAATCAATCCACAGCAATGAATTCACTGCAGCTCTGAGTCTAAATGAGAGCTGTTTTGGAAATACTCTCTAGCTTACCTGAATCTAAAGTGTTAAAAGTATAACCTCAAGACTAATGTGTGTCTAACCCACACAAGAAAGAAAATGCTTCAAACCCCCCTTGGAGCACAGTGTGGTCAAACACTAATTCCAAAATAAGTATGTTCAGCCTTACTTAGCAAGGGTTTATAAATCAGCTTTTGTTTCGTTCTCTGCTGTGTGTGAGGGAGAACAAAGCAAATGATAAATTTAAACCATTAAATATAGCGATACGCCTACAGCGTAATGGAAAATGAATTCCAAATGCTGTGCAAAATTCATAGCTTGGGGAGCTTTTAAAAGCAGAGCAAAAAGAATCTGCAATATCACATATCTGCGTGCTGAGCTACTACTTGATAAATAGATATCCCAGAGCCCACCAGTGACTTCTTACCTCAATGTTCAGCAACCAGAACTGTAAGTTTGCCACGGCTTCTTCCCCCAGTGCCAAGTTCCAGACCACTATGTACAATGCTTTGTCTGTGAAGAAACACTGATTGACTGTAGACATGCTCGCTGGGCCTCCGATATCCCAGACATTGAACTCCACTGAATCAACCTACTTAGACAAAGAGAAGTGTTCAAATCAAACCGTGGCAGTAAATCACTGGGAGATAATAGCTGAAGCATAAACCTACGCCTGCATAATGTATGACACAAGAAGGGGTTCAATGTCCTAATTGTGCCTCCAGGAAAGATAAATCAACAAGCAATTGTTAAGCATGGCTACCACTTCCCCACAGGAAATCAAGACTAATTACTTGCTGCTAAAACGATAGAGGTGCCCTTGATGCTGGTAAAACTCCAGTTAATGCCGTGGATTCTCCAGTACAAACAAGGGTCTCATTCTGAGCCCTGTATTTCACTGCATCTGGAATAGAAACTGTTTCATCCTTGTCTGTGCCACGCTGGACAGGACCATTGAAGCTGCTTATCTGCCACTGCTGTGGGGAACAGGAAACCCCTGCTGAAATCACTTCCACTGAGCTCAGACTGAGCTGAGCCAAGAAGAAGAGAGATGCTCAGGAGATGGGAAGCTTCTCAGGCCTTTCATAAACACCTCCTACACGTTGCTCCCAGGCTTCTGACGTCTGTGCCACGCCAGAGATGGGCCAGAATCACAGTTGCTGTGAATCAGACTCACTGATTTCTGGGGGAATGTTTAAATGGAGGCCTCTCCAGCTCTGGCTCTCTTCCCAGTATCCCCGCATCCATTCCTCTGTGCAGCCCCATGACAGCACTAAGAGGGAGCCTGTCTCCCTGCTTAAATGGCATTCAGGCTCCTAGTTGCAGCAGGAAGTACCTGCATGCCTGGGAAGCTCTGTTCCTAAATCACTTGGCCCTGGAGAGTGAAAAACCCTGAGACTGAGCACAAAACCAAACCCTTCTCCAGCCACCAACCTCAGAGCATCACATAACACCCCGTGGGCTCTGTTTAGGGGTCTGGGGCCAGGTACCGACTGATCCCACATGAAAGTCACCCTATGAGAGTTCAGCCAGGAGCTCAGTATCTCAGCAGGGCTCTGAGTCTGTGCAATCCGTGTGAAGTCTCCCAAAAACAGCTGGAAGAACTTCCATATTGTTGAAACCAAGCCCCAACCAGCACAAGGACTGCTTTGTTCATCCAAAAGACCTTCAGCTGCGAGTGTGTGTGTGGACACATAGACTCAGAGATAGGGATAAAAGCCCGTTCAGCATCTTGATCCCACTCCAGGTCTCTGGTGCTGTCTACACTTTTATTTTATTCAACTGCTCTTCAACACAAAATGCACAAATCCCTTCTCCCACCAAAGTCTTCCCTCCAAGGAGTCAGCCTGTGTTGCTGTTTTCTTTCTGTCTCTGTCCTGGCACTCTTTGCTGCAGAACAGCTGAACTCAGCAGGCTCCTTCCCCCTTTTCCAAAACAGTCGGGTGGTCATGGCTCTCATCTGGGAAGGGGGAGTGATGCTTTTGAACCACCTCAGCTCTGATAAGACCTCAGGACCAATTCTGCATCCTCCAATCCCTGGGCTACTCTGCAGGCCGTGGACAGAGCCACCTACAAATGCTTGGATTAGACCGGTGCTCTCCAAATGAGTTCAGTATGACAGACTCCATGAACGAGCCGTCTGAGATTTGGGTGTTTAATACATGCCTTAGACACCCCTGGATCACACCTTCCACCCACATTCCCCACCTAGGACAGTTCTGATATCAAGGAAATCCAGCTTTAGGTACTGATGTCCCAAATGAAAGGACAATCTGCTGTAGAGAAGCTGATTTAAAGCACTCTCTCAAAATTAGTGTCCACTCGAGGTGCAGAGAGTCAGAATTTGAGCAACTGGAAATGAAACAGAATTGCAACGGGTCTAGAACCTCATAACTTGCGAGGTAACGGAAATTGCTCTTTGTGAAAGAACAATTTCAGCCCAAATGGACCCTGCAGGGCTCCAACATCCCACGGGGGCTGCGGATCTTCGACCGCTTTTCACCTTTGCCTTGTGCCCCACGGGCTTGGGGAGCTCCCACTTTGTTGTACGGATGGTGGCATCGCTGTGCATCATCTGGGGCACCTTCCCTGTCTGCAGGATCTCCACCAGCGTGGACTTGCCCTGCCGGGGCGGGCCGATGATGATCATCTTCATCAGCTTGCACTTCTCTGCCCGCCGCAGCTGCGCTCGTAAATACGCCAGCACCGTCTTGGGGCCTGCGCGGGAGAGAACGGGCTGGAGCTGGGGAGCCACAAACCCCCTCAGGGACAGCACAAAACCCACTGCTGCAGACACAGCAGCTTCATGAATCCATGCTTCCCCTGCAGCTTCGCTCTGGGCTGACACAGCCAGGAGAATAAACAAAGAAACCTCCAGCGGGCAAACCTGAGACAGAGACCCCAGGAAAAGGTCACTGCTCGGAGGCTCCACAATGGAGCACTGTAAGGAGAAACAAATGCTGGGGCTCCTATGCTTCAGAAGCTGAAAGGAAACATAAAATAGTAATTTAGTATTGGAAAATACTCAGTTTTTCCTTCTACTTTTATGTTTCCAGTTAAAGTTAGATTGAGGCTTCAACAGTATACTGCTGGAGCAGGAATAATTCCTAATGACTTTGTTCCCACAGGATTTTCTGATTAAAATGCACAAAAAAAGAGAGGACAGCATTGTAATAGATCCAAAAACCTAGCAGCTCGCAATAAAGTCACTTCAATGGGACTGTGACTGCTGACCCTAAACATTTCAGTCTTTAGAGAGACCATCTAAATATCCTAAAATATACACATTCAGGAAGCAAGCCACAGAATTTATGCATACTGCAAATGAAATACTGCATTTATAAGTCATCATTGTAAATTATGATCCATCTTAAACTGATCATACAGCCAGATCTTAGCACTGATTATCAAATTTGTAAATGTGAGTAGGAGGTTTCCCTGTGCAGTTCCAGTTAACCCCAACGAGGGCTCGAGCACACACTGTCTGCTCCTGCTCTTGACCATTAAAAGGAAGAGATTTTATTGCATGTTCCATCAATTTAATAAAAAATACACAGCATCAGCCTTACCCTCTTTTCTGATCTCTGCAGGAACGTTACTGATATTTAGTTCCTCGATATCCAGCTGCCAGAGATTAGCCAGCTGTCCAAGTTCTGGAGGAAGCTCTCGGATACCAGGGTTACTGTACAAAAACAAATAAATCTACCAACAACCAGGCTTTGTGTGTAAGTAGCTGCTCTCACAGACTCTCAGATTACGCTATTCTATCCTTGCAGAAATCTTCCATTAACATTTTAATAAGACTACTCAGCACTTTAATAGCAATTTCCATCCTAAAAGTGATGTATAACCTCAATTTATCCTCTGAGGCAGACAAATGTAATCATCTTTGCTGGATAGTTGAGGAAATAAAGGCAAAAATGATGAGTTATTGAATGTAACACTACAGAAACTGACAGCAAAAAGCCAGAATGAACTAGAGGCACATTAGATTCCCAGGCCTGTGTTCAAAGCATTAGATCATCTTCCCTAATTCAAAAGACCAGCCTCCTCCTTATCTAAAGCAAACCATGGGCACAGCTCTAACAAGGGGCTGACTGTTTCCAGCCTTATGACTTCAAAAGCACTGGACATCTGGGGTGGGGCTCCACAGAAGACTGGTCACTAAAACAACATGGAAATAGCACTGCAAAGCTTTTCCAGGACATGGACTTACTTTCCTAAATAAAGCTCTGTTAAACCTTTCAGGAGGCAAACGGACTGCGGGACAGAGTCCAGCTGATTGTCGTTCAGATAAAGAACCTCCAGAGAATCGCTCAGAAATGCTGGAAATTCCAAAAAAGGACCTGGAACGAGACAGGAAACAAATTGCACCTTAAAATAAAAAAAACAACAAAAACAAAACAGGCATCAAGGCTCTGAAGCAAGAGCTTCACCTGAACTTTGCAGGCAGGACATGAGGTCATGTCTATTGGCAGGGACCATCACCAAGCAAGAGCAGAAAAGCAAATGGCCTTCAGTGACAATCAAACATCAATGTTCACATCTCAGTGTCCTAAAACCACAGTGCTGGAAGGTGACAGTGTGCAGGGCTTATGGGGTGCTGAGGGAGGAGCTCCAAGCCTGCCCAAACAGCTCAGCATCAGGGGACAAGTGGCACCTTCTGTCTTGCTGTTGAATACACGGTAATATCTTGTGAACTGCCCCTACTGCAGCCTAACAGCTGGCACTGAGAGAGCATCCCATGGGCACAACTGGCTCTTAACACGGCACTGAAAGGGCACACCCAGGGCACAAGTGGTTCTCAACACATATTTTCCATACTGCCTGAGAAAAGCCAGAAGCCAGTCAGAATTTATGTTCAGGCCCCCACGTTGAATCCTGCAGTAATTTAGGGTGGATCAAAGTCAATAACAACAGAGAAGAAAACCCAAACTGCAGCTGACAGACCGATCTATGCTGTCTCTAAAACACGCTGGTGTTTGCTCCTCTGTTCTGTTTTAGACAGAAGGATTCGGGGCACTTTCTCCATGCCTGAGGAGCATCTTGTGTATCTTGGGAGCGACCCAAGCAGTAACAGCATCAACCGCATGGCCGAGTCGCTGCTGCTGGAGAGGTTCAAACAAAGGGAAGCTCAGCAGGTTCCAAAGAGCACCATTTCACTCCAGAAAGGACTCCTGGGATAGCGGCACAAAAAGCTGCCATGGATTGTGTTGCCGCATTACGAATCTCACTTTTATCTACCAAGGAACATCCTGAACCGAAGGAAAACCAGACAGATTTTGAGTCTGATTAGCAAAGCACAACCAGCACCACCTGCTGCCTCCATGGTCAATCAAAACAACTCCCTGAGATGCAAGACTCTCCCTTCATCAGGGATGGGACAGTTCCACTTCCACCAAGGTCTTCTCCCCTTACAGAGAAGACTTGAGGAACTGTAACTAGACTTAGCCAAAAAGAGGAAAAAGAAAAAAAGAAAGAAAATGCAAGAGGTTTTCTCAGGAGAAAACTCCCCAGTTCTAATATTAACAGCACTTCCAGCCTGAGCTGTGATCAGAAAAGGAATCAGATAGAGTCCCACTGTCTGCAGGAGTGTTTCATATACGTGATAGGACTGTCTGGTGTGGGCAGTGTCACAGCCTGCCTTTGAGTTTTCAAATAAAAGAACCATCTTTGGGATTATTTTAGGACAACAGCAGGCTCATTCATAGATGCAATTCACTTCCTTTCTGGCTCATCGCTGGACTTAAACTTTGCATTGTTGCTCTTCAGTAGGTACCCGGGCACAGAGAGATTTAGTCCCTCTTGGACACGTAGCAGCAAACACCTAAAATAGCAGCAATACTCTGAATTCACCAAAGAGTCCCAGGTGGAAAGGAGTGTACTATATTGGAAGCAAGCTCGAGGTGTTTATGAATTGTAATTATTTATTCACGAGTTATTTATGATTTGTCTGGCTTCAGCTCAAATTTTCTTTTAAAGAACTGTAGAAAAATTAAGCCAAATCCCATCTTGAAAAATGTATTTTTGGATGCATAAACGCTACCAACACCACATGTGTGTGCAAGAAGTTATTCTGAGACTTATCAATCAAGTATAGTGAGCATCCATAAATTATTCTCTTTAAATAATCTAGACTTAAGTAAACAGCTTTGTTGGTAAATCACATGAAAACCTGTCCACCCCCACCTCACCAGGAGACTTCTGCGAGCAGCTGATGTACTCCAGCTTCTGTTTTCCCTTGATGTTTAAATTCTTGGCCACATCCTCTCGTCTCACCAAGCTATACTTGGCAGAGGAACAGAGAGAAAAGGATGAGCTGGCTTTGCTCTGGCTCTGTGGCTGCTCAACCGTGGCACCAGCCAGGTGGGCTCCTCTGTGCCCCCCTGCTACCTGAGCCCACCTGAGGCAGCTCCAGGTTGTGCCAGGGTGTAAAGTGCCACGGCTGCTCAAATGTTACTGATGCAGAGCCCATCCTCTTTCTGCAGGGGGTTGTGCTGGGTTTGCAGCATGCAGAGATTTCCATTAGGACAGCAATTCCCTTTTAGAGCCGGTTTTAGCTGCCTATGCCTGCTGCTCCTGCCCTTCTCTCCCCTTTGGGAAATGCTGCTGTAGCACTTCTCAGCGAAGCTCTGAGGATATGTCAGATGCACAAGGTTCAGACTCCTTTCCCAGTTGTTCCATATTCCAGCTATGTCACAGCATTTCTATTTCCACTTCCTGCTTGTGAAAGAGCACAGAGCAACCTCTTCTCCCCCTGGGGGGGCACACACACCTCGCTCAGCACAGCAGCCTCTACTTCCATGGACAGGAAAACGAGGCAGGACCAGCCTTGCCCGGAGGCCCAGGTAGAGCCTCTGCCTCTCAGAGTTGCTGACTGAAGGAATGGATCTCCA
This sequence comes from Callaeas wilsoni, assembly GCA_013398955.1. NCBI lineage: Eukaryota > Metazoa > Chordata > Aves > Passeriformes > Callaeidae > Callaeas > Callaeas wilsoni. The sequence continues at coordinate 120,306 of VWPU01004593.1, forward strand.
TCCCCAACGTGCAGCTATGGCTGTACACGGTTCATTTACCAACTTCACCTCAGGCACAATTTTCAAGGGGAACTGAGGGAAGGATTTGCTGCAGGAGGGCCTCTTCCTCCCACGAGCAGTCGAGGGCTGCTCGGATGTGCGTCAGGACGACGCCGGCTCCATCCCACTCTGTGACTGGCAAGGAATGTTTAGAGCCAGGCATTCTGCAGGCAGCCAGAATGAAAAAAAATCCCCAAGTGCTTTAAAATAAAACAAAAAAAACCCCAACGAAATGCAGATGAATCCCACAGAGAGCAGGAAGCGGTGCAGTATCTTCAGATATCCCTTTGTTCTCTCTGGGACTTCACGTGCATCTCATCAGCTCTGCCCCAAACTGAGGGTGCAAATCATAGGCAGGGGAAAATGCACCATTTAAAAAGTCAGAAAGAGAAACAAGCCTAAGAGCCATAGGGATAATTATGGGTTAAATTCCCTTCAACATACCACTTAGTACTCTGGCTAAAAGACATAACCTTCATGAAAGAGCAACAGAAACAAGTTTCACTCCTTTTCTGTCTTTCTATACTGGTGGTACCAACCAGTTGCATCATTTCTTTAGAAACATTTTATCTGAACATATTTCCTCTTAATGAAATGCAGTTGCACTTTAAATTGCAGAGGAATTTACTCTGCTTTCCCTCCAGCCAAACTGCAGATTGCTGCTGCTTCCCAGCTCACCTGGCATTCCCAGAGCTCACTGTGTGCCTTACCTGCCTCCGGGCCACCACGCACCCTGTTCCTCGTGGTGAAAAAGGGGATCCGCTTCGTTTTAAATCCCTCATCGCTCCTGTGGGCCAAACAAAACAGGGACTTGTGGGGAAAAGATCCTGGAAAAGTGCTGAGCTACACGGGGCAGAGCCTGGCCCCACTCACAGCTCCCACAGGATCCCACCTGCTCTGGAGAGATGGGATTGAAAGCCGCTGTGCAATCAGAATCCACCAACACTTGTCCAGCCCAGTGGTTTCCTCCTGGCAAATCCACAGAGCTCCTCAAGGCAGCGCTCCCAGCTCCCAGGGCAGGAGCACTTGACCCCCAGCTTTATGGGTGTCAGGGTTAAGTAGGCTGTCAAACAGCACATTGAAGGAGCTTCACGAGAAGCGCTGGAGAACCGACCTGCTGCCACTGCCCGCCCTCCCCACAGAGTCTCGGACAAGATGACCCACCAGCATGACTCTGGAAAGGCACTGGGACATTCCAAAAGTGGCAATTTGTCTTTTGTAACTGACACAGAAACCCCTAAGGACTCCAAAAACTGTGTTGGACAGGCACCCAAGTGAGAAGATATCAGCGTGACACATTTCAGTGCAGTTTTGGAGATGATAAAGGACCTTTAACTCTCTATGTTAAACAGCCCTATTGGAATTTCTAAACAGAAGAACATCACTCTTTTATTGGATGACCTTATTAACGTCAGTCTTAGAATCATAGAATCCTTTAGGTTGGAAATCTTCTCTATGAACTTGCAGCTGGTTATACTTCCATTTAAAAAACAAAGACTTTTCATTTTTTCCAAAACAATACTCCCACACTAACTAATAACTGCAGTCAGCCAGATGGTTTATGGTGAAGATATGCTCCCCACAAACTTGTATTTGTAGTGATGAACCACACACCGGGCTGAAGAAGTTCCTACATGCTCTGAAATTAAAACTGCCATTATCAATAATCTATCCACTTAATAAATGATATAGTGTGCTAAATGCCCAAAGAATTGGCAAAGGATAATTCATCACTGTCACAGACACACAACAAACTTGGGGACACGGTATGTGGGCATCAATGCCTTCCATGCAGGTGATTAATCCTCTCCTGACACCCTTTGTGTTACACGAGGGATTGGGTTTGCTATTATTTCTCCAGCTTTTGTTTTCTTGGCCAAAACTTGAAAGCAACACTTACTTCCCAAGCTGGTTTTTTGAAAGATCCAGCGACTTAAGTTGTTTGCAATTCCACTTATCCTGCGAGGGCAACGTAACTAACTGATTTCCCAGCAGCTTCAGGGACACCAAAGCCTAGGAGAGGAACAGCCTGGAGTTAGAGAGCACCAAACACACAGAAAGAGCTTTTTTAGCGTGGCTATTAAATAACAGAAACACGAAGAAAGTACATCTTATTCATCAGAACATCCTGTCCGTGCTGCCCAGCATGCAAACATTTCCTCCCTGTCCCCAGCAAGTTCTGCACGGAGCAGCACCACTCACTCCGGGGAGATTATTGCTCCACTTGCTGACAGATGCAGTTGGAAACAGCCCATGCAAGAGGACATTTCACTTCTTACTGAGGAAACCTTTCCAAATGGAAAAGAACAGTCTGATTTACCAACACAGGATGCCACGTATGGATTAAATATATATACATAAAAATATGTTTGTGTGTGTGTTTGTATGAGCTGGGGTCAGACTGGACTTACACCTGCTGTACGTGCACAAAATCAAGGTGCAAAACATGAAACACTTCACACAAGGAAAAGTTTTGATTGCTTTTTTTTTTGTGATATCTCTATTAAAATGGACAGGATTTGTATTAGCTTTCCAAGATTTATACAAGTTACACATCTCCTTTATTTTCCCCCTCCCACCAGAGTCAGGAGTTTTAAAAACAAGTGAAGTTGATTGATACCATGCAGTTAACACCATACAGACAGGACTCAGCTGGAAATACCAAGTTAAACATAAGACCTCCTTTACATTTAACTGAAATATAAAAGAAAAAAAATGCAGTTCCCATTCAGATTTGTAAAGTTTATGCTCTTCCATCTGTCCTTAATAATGCTGAGGCTCAAACGATCATTTTCATTTGGCTGAAAATCCAATTTTCCACTGAAAAACAGTGTTGTCTGTAGAGTTTCCAACCAGGTTTATCCAGCAAGTCCCCCCCATGAAAAACTGAGATAAGCAGAATGTCATCTGAATTATCTCCTGCCAGAAGTACAGCAATATTAATGAATTATACCCCATGGAAATCATGTTTTACCAGCAGAGACTTCAGCGTCTAGTGTGTTAAATGTTTTATGTGCTCCACATAATATAAAAGGTTTATGCCCCTTTTCATCGAGCAGGATTAACAGTGTCTCACGAAGCCAGTGTGCTGGCCTTCCTCCCCTATTTTTTAGATTGGAAAAATATGAGGTGTCCATGTGACATAAGCGATGGACAAGCAGCAGTTTTTGGAGCGGGAATGACCGTGCAAAACGCTCCCTCTAGTGATGGAGAGGGGCAGCATTGGGCTTTGCTGGGATTTGGGGAGGTGAAGGGAATACAAAACTGCAGACAGAGTGAACCCCTGGAGGAAAGAGCTGGAATCCCGACAGGCAATGCTTTTATCATCATCCCTGGAAGGAGGGCCCAGGCTGCCCTTGGCTCCCGGTGTGGGGCTCTCTCCAAGTGTCAGCATGGGGCTGTGCAAGGACAATGCCTCAGACTTCTCCCCAAAACAGCCCTGGGCAGGGGGCAGGAGGAGAGGGAGGCTGCATGTCCCAGAATTAGCACAGATTGCGTTCCTTGGGGTCTGACTGGGGGGTTCACTTCCAGTCACTGTGTCTGTGTCACCCCTAAACACTGACCAAGGCCACCCTCCAGGGAGCTGAGAGCCTGGGGAGCTTCTCTCCAGTGGTTCTGTGCACAGGGGAAAATTAGTGACTGTCAGCTGGCTGTGGTTCTTCATGACCAAAGTTCTGGAGATCTCCAGTCCTTTTAAATTGCCTCTTCTCTCTAATTCCTCCATTTTAACTGCCTTTCAGGGTGAAAATGAGGGCCTCCAGAAGGGACACAATGGCAGTGGCAGACAAACTTCCTTCAAAGCTCCTGCCACAGCATGCAAAAGGGTGTGAGGTGACACCTGAGGGAAGGCACTGCAGCATTCAGATTAAGTGATGTGGAAGAGCTGACCAGAGCCTGAATTATCCCACCCAGAGGGGGCCAGGTGTCTTCAGGAGAAGCAAACTAGGGAGAAGCAAACTCCTCTAGAGAACTAAGACATGGCTTGGTTGGTTCCTTTAGAAGGCAACAGCCAGGAAAGCTGAGGAGGTTCCTGCTTCTCTGAACACCACATTTCTGGATTGTATTAAGGACTGAGCTGGTCCCAGCCTTGAGATTCCTCTGCAAACCATGCAAAGGCCAGTGATAAATTACACTGCAACTACAGTGACAAATGACTGTCCCATGAGATGTGCTTTCAAGTCACAGGCCTCCTCTGCTGTCTGCTTTTCCCTGGGAAAAGACAGCTCACTGCTCTTCCTGTATAAAAATAATACATTACCTGCAGGAACATGTTACTGCCCATTTCTCCCCCTTCCCACATCTGCTTCTGGAGAGGGCTGGAGCGTGAGCACAGCCCTGTTCACAGCACAAACTCTACAACCAGGCTCCTTTAGGCAGGGGGTTTCACCTTCTATTTGCTCACCACACTCTGGCCCTCAGGGCACTGAAAATACTAGATATTTATTTCTTTTATGAACAAAATGCTGAAGAGATGTGGATAAGAACTGACACTATTTAGGGCAGCCAAGGCTCATTAACTTTGAAAACATCAGCAAAGATTGCACTGAGGTCCCCCCTGTACTCGTGCCTTTGCAGCCCACAGCAACTTCTGAGCAGCAGCACCCAAGAATTGTGCCCTGGAAGCACCATCTAGTGTTTAATATCTGTCATGGTGGCTCCCACCCCCTGGGATGATTCTCAATGCATTCAGAAAAACCAAGTTTCGGAGACAATAGTCCATAGGATTCGTTCTGTTTCAGGAGAAATGCCAATTGGAAACAAATGGCCACCAGAGAGCAAAGCCAAATGTGCAGGGATCACTGGGAAGAACTGAGGGAGTTCCACCCTCTTGTTCCAGCACGAGTAAAAGGCACCTTTGCAGCAGATCCTGAGATCAGGACTGGACAGGGATATGAACCATCACTTCTGCATCCTTCCCACACAGGCCAGCAGGGAAAAGCATGGAATTTCTGCACAGATTCACCTCTGTTTCTCTCTCCATGACCCTGAGTTTTACAGTCTTGCAGGGAAGCTTGGAGGAAACCCCAAGTTCTGCTTGATTTCATGTCAACACTATGTGAAAGCAGAAATTCTAAAGAACTTTGACACAAACCCATGGATCTGTGGTGTCTACAGGAAAGAATTACTTAATCTACAACCTTTAAGATTACAGAGGTCTCAAGTAGCACTGTTTAGGGCATTCAAAGATGCTGTTTTCAGCACAGAAAGACTAATTACACAACACTTTTTTAAAGAAAAAGCACAACTATTTGTGAGTGTACTTGAGTACATCAATATTTCAATGGCTGGAGCTTGGAGCTACAACGCAGGGCTTGTCTTCCAAACCACGCTCCCAAATTCTGCAAACCACAGACATCCAGAGAGTTCTCAGAAGACCTTTGTCAAAAACCAGATATCATATCTCACTGGATGAGGGCCTGAATGTGGTGATTCAGGGGGTGACAGCCTGCTCAGGGGCTCTGTGCAATTGCACCAGTTCAAACCAGCACATAGGCTCCTGCCTTAACCAGACTTAGAGGTCTGAGTCAGTATTAGGAAAAATAATGTGAGAACTACGAAGAAATGACACTTACTTCAAGCTGGAAGAGTCCTGCTGGAACTTCTTTTAGTGAGTTCTCAGAAAAATCCACTTCTCTCAGGTGATTTTTCCAGAACACAGTTAATGCATCAGGTAGGAATTCCAGTGCGTTTCTAGATGCCTTACAACATTTCTGGAAAACATAAAAACCCCCACACTTACACAGTAGTAATCATCTCTTTAAATAATGTGGTAGATCAGCTGTCACATGTCAAAAGCTTTAATAAATCAATTCTAGGTGGTCTCTTTAGATATCTTGATCTAGATGAATTATTGGGCATGCAGGCATATAGGGTTTGCTAAGGAGATGCACTCAACTGCTGGTCAAATTCCTTGGTGGGCAAAAAAAGTATTCCAAAAATTATTTTGAAAATCACCCACCCCCATTTGCTTTTCAACCATAAACAAACACTTCCCCAAAGGATACTGCTCCCCTGCAGTCCCTGTAAAAATGAGGAATAAGGTCACAGTGATGGGTGGATGCAGATGTCCTAGTTAGCCATAGCTTTGGGCAAAGTTATCTTTGGTGAAAGTTGGGTGTTTCGTAAAATGATCCTAACAATACTTCTGCTCAGAGGAACTACAGAGAAAATTAATACATCCATGTAAGACACATTTCTAAAACTTCCACCAATGCTTTCAACATGGTGAGAACAGGGTGGAACCTCAGAAAGACTGTATCTGAAACCCATAAACCAAATTTGGCAGGGGCACTCCTACGGAAACAGAACAGCCTTTTAAGCATCTGACAGCTTTTTAAGCATCGCAATTAATTTTTTTTTGCATTGTTTCAACAGCTTTTTCAGCCTCTGACTTCATCAGAGCAGTTCAACTTACCAGGGGGCAGGCCCAGGGATCTGGAAACACTTTCAGCTGATTTCTGGAAACATTCAGTATGTTTAGGGACTTGAAGCAGTATAGAAAAACCGTTGGAAGTTCCACCAACCTGTTGTCAGAGACGTCAAACTCCTGCAGCTTCCTTAAACCAATCCAATTAGTTGCTGGAAAACATGAAACATTGTGGACTCGGTATAAGCATGAGAGCTTTTAAACCATTTAAGCCATTATTTTAACATTTTTGGGTTCTTCCCTACAGCTCAGCCTTGAAATGCAAGCCAAACCCTGGGCTGTACGTACTGTTTTCCTCGTCAAATAACTTCTCCATATAGTTTTTGGAAGCGATGAGTTTTTTAAGGTTTTTAAGATGTAGGAATCCAGTAGGGAGAGTGGAGAGCCTGTTGCTGGATACGTCGACCTCAAGTAACCTGTGAGTACAGAACAATCTCAGTCAGGTGTCAGTAAAACACTAGCAAAGTCTCCTGTTGCCACAGGCATCTGTTTTACCAGGACAGCTTTAGCTCTGAATGAAAGCAGCTGAAATGAGCCTCACGAGGCAAAGCATAAAACCCTAATTAGGAAATTAACCCTTCCGGGGAGCAGAGAGAGGTGGTCGGCATAGACAGCAGATCAAATCATTGCTGTCAGCCAGTAAATGTCACTCTGAGCCAGCTCAGAGGAATGGGGCTCACCAGAACTGGAGAAAAGCAGAGGCAACATGAGACAACAGAGGAATAAAAGTCCCCACACCCGTCCAGGCAACAAACTTGGAAACCCTGAGAGCGCAGAGGGGCAAACCCTAAGTTAAACCTTGCAGCAGACAGAAACCAGACCAAGAAGCTCCTGCAGTATGCTCTCCCCTTCCACAGTCTCCCTCAAGGCCAGCTTGAACCTGCTCTCCCCGCAGGCTCAGCTTCGCGCGGCGCACGCACCTTGTACAGATGATCTCGTCGGAGGACTGCACACTGGGCAGCTCTGCCAGCTGATTGTCAGCCAGGCTGAGCTTCCGCAGGTTGATCAGGCCCCATGGGATCACGGACGGGAGGGACACCAGGCAGTTGGCAGAGAGATCAAGCTCCGTTATCTGACAGGAGATATCGATCAGCCAGTCCAGATCCACCCAGGGCAGTTTGAGGTTTGACCAGTTCACGCACAAAGCCTGCGGATGTCAAAGAGAAGAGAAAACCACATTAGTGAAATCCCAGTTGCTCTCAGCCTGTGCTAAACCACTGGGAATCTGGCAGAGCAGAGCACAGGCCATAAACGTTTTGCTCACTTTCCAACCTGCTTCTAGGAATTAAACTGACTCAGAGATGAGATCATGCCTGGGTATCAGCAGCCCCTGCTGTATCTGCTCCATGATCTCCCTCCGAAGACCATGAGCAAGCTCAAGCAGGGGACCTGGATTCACCAGACCTTCTTCACCAGTCCATACTTTCTCAGGGTCCAGCTTGGACAGAAGAAAATGTGAACACATAGTGGCCATCAATGCAAGGAAACAACCCAAGGCTTCATTTTCAAGATCACCTCATTGCATTCCAATCCTTGTCCTGAAATGCACATTTTAAAAACTATATTCCCAAAACGTTTTCATAAACTTGTTTTTGACATAACTCATCCCAAAACCAGCCTCAACGGAATGAATATTAATTCTCCACCAGGAGGCAGCAAGAACCCGGCAGCAAATTTAATTTTCTTTCCAATGCCCAGTATTTCGCTCTTTGGACTTTTAACCCCAAATTTAGAATTAAAAGGAATGTATTTGGGGAAGAGAGAGAAAGAAAAGGGAGACAAAGGCCTATCTCAAAGGCTTATTTGAGACTCAGAACTAGTCATGTAGATCAGACAGTTCAAATGTTTAGGAGAATGGAACAAAGGGTAAGTACAAACAGATGCACTTTTTAGATATTGACAGTAGTTGTACTTTTGTGTAGACACTGTGCTTTTCAAACCTCCCCTTGTGACGCCCCAGGACAGCCCTGCGAATATGAATGGAAATATTATGCCCATTGTGCCACTGGGGAAACCAAGGCAGAGAGCACCAGCTCTTTGTTTAGGGCTACATCCACTGCCATGCCACAAGGCAGCCCTATAAAACACAGCAAGCCAGCAGCAGCAAGAAATCAAATTGAGCAGAGTCTGCACTGCTACTGCAAAATGCACAGCACCCAATGGGAGCTGCGCTGCAAAGCTTTCCCTCTCACACCAAACATACCCTGCTTTACTGCTAGATTTCCCAAGTCTGCATATTTAACAGCTTCCTGCTTAGAAACTCTTGCTTTAAATCAGTTTTCTGCACTTTTCTCTCACCTGTAACACATACCACAAATCCCTGGGCTTAGGAAAAAAGTACTTCTCTTTGAATACACCAACCAATGCAGTAATAATACAACCTTACAGCCTTCTTTTAGGGGGTGCAAGCAGGACCTTGTGTCTGTGCTGCTCCTCTTTGCAGACTGATAACCCATCTCTATTTTGCATTTAGATTGCTGCGTATCATTTCCCTCAAAAACGCAGAGGCATGGCCACGGGGTATTTAGTGTGATAAGGAGATACCTGTAGAATGCAGATAATGACTTCTCAAACCACAGACAAGATTGTGAAATCCAGCACCTGCTATCAGCTCTGTGGGGCTGGTGTCCTGTATCCAAGGCAGCTTTTTGAATCCCAGCAATCAGTGCCCTCCTTCCCATCCAGAGACAAGGACTGACAGTGTCTCTGCAAACTGGAGACCAGCCAAACCCCTTTATCTGACTTAGGGACACTGGACCAAATTCATCTGGTACCAGCAACCTGATGTCAGTGGAGTTACCTTAGGGGTTTGGTTGCCTCAGGACTCTGCAGTGAAAATGTTAATTAAGTGAAAGAAATCCTGACAGCAGTGCCACAAAGAAAGGGGATTTCCTCCCCAACTCATCCTTAATCATCTCCACTATTTTCCCAGAAAAGCTGTTTCTCTGATGCCAAAGGTCTGTGACCCCAAACTCACAGAGCTCAGTGCTCGACCCGACCCTTCTCTGTTTGGGGCTAATGGTGAACTCTGTGCTAAACCAGGGACAGAGCTCAGAGGACGTTAGCTCAGGGCAAGGCCTGAGTGCAGGCAGCTCACTGCTCTTCAGGAGGCCACGGAAAACCTCTTTAGACTCCCGTCTCCTGCCAAAGGAAGAATTTCTCAATACAAGCCCTGAAGACTAAATTGAAATCTTCTCCTGCAGCAATGTCAGGGGATGCACTGAGGCGAAGGACTGGAAAGTGTGCAGGAGCAGGAAACTCTGCTGCTCTTGGGCAAAGGATCAACTATAAATATGAAAAATATTTACTTAAATCTGAGGCTGCCTGGTAAGGTGATTAAGGCTGTTGTGCATTTCTCCCAAATGACGTGACGTGCTCCAACAGAACCTCGCTCCTGCTCTAGATGGGATAATCTGAGGACAGCAATCTGCTCCCTCCATCAACAACCCTGCTCTGAATCTTGTGTGGGACTGCTGCAGATCTCTGTGCTGATGGTGATGTAAGTGAGATTACCAGGATAAAGAAATGAGAGGAGGATCCCACACATACACTTGTATGCTTGAATATAAAATTATTGGCAAAATATTTCCTAGGGAAAATACAGCAGACAAAGCTCTTCTCTTTGGAAAAATTAAATATATCTCACACTGAACATGCTGGAAAGTTACATTTATCTCCCTGCTGACTACATCTATTGAAGTTTGGAATCTGTGCCCAGCCACTTCACTGCAAAGGCTCTCTTTGGCATTTGTTACCTGTTCCTGTAAAAATGGAACCACTTCCTCCCTTTAGCAAAACTGTGGTTTGCTGTGGGTGTAAATTTATGCCAGGAAAAAACAAAAAAAGGAGAAACAGCTATTAGAAAAATGAGATGTAACTCTTCTTGCCTGAGAAAGGGCAGCTCTGCTCGGTGCAAGGGCTGTCTGGAAGGTGTGGCAGCCAAAGCCAGCTCTCGAGCACATTTTATGCATAGCTCTCCATTCACTGCTGTGAAATCGATTGGAGCTCAAGTGTTTCCACTCCGAGACAGCACAGAAGGGACAAACCCTTCTGAAGTTCTGGGCTCACTCTCAATGATCAGTGCTTGGTTTGCCCTCCCTGTCCAAGGGGAGAACCTTCTGACACCCAGCTGGCTGCCACACACGTCCCACTCCCCACGCAATCCAGTTTTGCTTCCTCCCAGTGCAAAATCCATCTCAGGATGAAGCCTCTGAGAGAAGCAGAAAGCGCCGAGGCAGTTTGTTTGCAGCTGCCACAAAGTCGTGTTTTAAAAAGTTGTCAGGGTATGTGAGTGTCACTTCTCAAAGATCTGAGCTCTGCAGACAAACTAGGACAGATCCTCCCGAATTTGTCCCAGTCTGCCAAAATGAATTCAAAGAGAAAGCATTAAATAAGCAAACATATTAAAAATAAACAGCTACTAGGAGAATCAAGGTCAAGTTTTTGTGTTTTTTCTCTGCTTTTTTTCTTTTTCTTTCTTTTTAAACCAGGCCCTTCTGGCAATTAGCTGATGTTTTAAAACTGCTCTCTTCTTCTTCACTCAGGGTGTGACCACAGCAAAGCTGAGTCATTTTTACAGCAGCTAAGTTAAATACTGCCAGCAAATTCACATGGAAAACAGACTTCTTCCCTGTGATTCAAACATTTATCCAAAGTTTATTCAAGCTGAATTATCCAGTTGGACTTTTTTTTTTCTTCTGAAAGACATTTTATCAACTCTTATCCACACCTAGAATTCAGCTTACCTTTGTTTATCTGTCAACAAAATTAAGAGCAGCACAAGGAGGGCTTTAAATCTACTGATTGAGCCTAAAGAAGTCGAGCTTACCTATGTGGTCTAACACTCAGGGTATCAACAGGAACCCAGTGAGAGGGTTCTGGCAGAGAAACAGAGAATGGAGAAGTTTGTAAAACTACTAAAACCTCTCTCCTTATTTCTACTTAACACCAAAGCAGAACCAACAGCCTGCAATGCTACAGGCTGAGCAGACAAATACTCAACTGGATTGATTAGGGACATCTTTTTGTGACCTGATGAAAACTGTGTGCATTGAAAGCTCAGGGATCTGATGCTCCTATTCAGTGTGGGTTAAGCTACATATTGAAGGGAAAAAATTAAAAATGCCTGGTAATAAACTGCTGGAGAACAGCACAAATAATACAAAATATTGTGTGCTTCCCTATAAAGCAGTAACAGTAACACTGTGAGACACTTTTTTTGCTGCTGAAGACCTGAAGTAGGGAAGATACTCAGCAGGTCATTGCTTTGCTCATGCCTCTTTGTTAACAAAAAGCTACCCAAGCCCATTTTTACCTGAACTGGCTGACACAGAAGGGTTCCCACGCTCAGCTCTGTGCCACACAACCCTCGGGAACACCATGAGCTTGTGGCATCGCCCTGCAACCAGGGGGCACAACAGAAACCTAAAGGAAGTGATGACCCTGGGGGCACAGAGGAAATCTGTGCCAGAAGAAGCCCAGCTTCTCCTCTGGAAGACCTTGAGCCCAAAGTTGGTGTTCCCTCTCCCCAGCTCACCCTGGTTCACACGCTGGTGTTTAAATTGCCCCACAGAAGCTGTTGCTGCGTCTTGCAGAGTGATGCCATTCAAAGCCCTGATGTTTTACACCCTGTAATTTAGCATCAAAGCCACCTGCACAGCTTGTTCTCTACAGGGGCAGCAAACCACAAGGCTCTTAGTTGAGAAGAAGAATCAGCAGCCACATGGCGTGCAAAGAAAATTATCAATTATTAACATGATGCTCCTTTAAAACAACGCCTCTACAGGCAGATAAATGGTTACTTACTGTTTTTGCTGGAGCACTACCTGGTAGTGGGGTTGTCTCAATGAAATACTTCCTCAGGAGGTGTTTGCTGGATTCAGGACTGTCCATCAGGATGTAGGAACAAAAGAAAGCTCCATTCCGCAACAAAAACACGGCTACATCTTCATTCCCTTTGAAGAAAAGCAGATTGTTTGCTCCCTTCACCTCATGTAAATGAACCAGCAAGGAGCTGAACAGAAATCCTGGGAAATAACCACTTCTGAAAAAGACTCTGGGGGTGTGCAAAAAGGAAACTGAACTGTGTAAAGGCTGTTTCCTCCAGTGGCAGGACTCAGTTTGGTCAAACTGAGACAGCAAAGATACTGTGTAAAAGTGCTGGCCCAGGCTCTTTCTTTTTTCTCTTTTTTCCCCTGTCTTATTAAACTATACACACAGCTGTGCTTTGAAGTGTAAATTATTCAGCCTAAATCGAGCATGTGTGCCAGAATGTCCATAACAATAACGCTTTTACTTGCAAGGATTCTGGTTTTTAAGGGTCTTTTCCCTAGGAGTTTCTAGAGGAAAGTTCAGCCTCTCAGCATCTACAGTAATCTGACTTCACAAGGCCCTGACTTCAATTTGGCCGAGTCGACAGGTTCGGAACCAATTTAATTTATCCTGCTGGAAATCCAGCTCCAGACAAGCCATGGATACCATCGTATGTGTGAACAGCTCAGCCCACTCTTGGAAGACGTGGCAGAGAAGGGGCAGAATGTGGAAGATGCAAATACACACCTGCCTTTATAGCAGCGTAGAGGGGCAGGCGGATGAGCACGGGGAATTCGTTCTTCCTGACTGCACAGCTCTCTGGGTCAGCACTGTAGGCACGGATCAGGAGCTTGACAATGTCCAAATGGCCCTGCTGGCAGGCTATGGCCAGCATCCAGTTCAGGAGCTGCTGGCAAGTATTAGGACCTACCAAAAACATACAAAATGTGACTTCGTTGGTGCCACCGGGCTGTGACGTGCAAGGAATGCCCATGGATAATGGCTGTGCAAAGGGGTTTGGGACAGGGTGAAGCTCCTGAGGACAAAAGGAACAGGTTACACTGCAAAAGTGTGGCAGAGAAGGGTCCTAAGCTGGTCAGGCACAAAGTTTTTGGCTTTGCTTAACTGTTCTTCTTTACCCACACAGCTAATGGGTGAAATTTTTGACTGTCCCTGACCTAAGCATTCATAAGGCAGCAACAGTTCTGCTAAAACACCAGCAGATAAATAAACATCTGATCCCAAACAGGGATGATCAGGACTGTCTTTGCATCCAGATCCAGACAGACATTAGATCCAAACATCCAAGGCTGGCCACTTCTTCCAGGTTCATGAGAGGGCATACAAAGAATGGGGAAAACCAGATGGGTTTTCATGTTATTGGATGAACAAAAATAAATGCTTCAGTCAACAAAAAAAGAATTGTTTTAGCTTGTTTTCACTGCAACCTGAAGTCTCCCACAAAAACTTTCATTTCCCCTTTAAATACTTCATTTCGAGTCAACTCTTTACTACAAATTCATAATAAAGTCAGACAAATGTCATTTAAGGCTAAAAACTACAATACCATATTCTGATTTCTGCATGAATTTGCTGAGGTTTTAGTCATTTTCAAACTGCTTTTTTTTCTGAAATAATGTTTTCCTGTAGAACACCACTTTCCTCTAGGTGTGCCTAATTCTGGGCATGTAACTAAATGCCCAGGACAGAATTATTTCTGCTAACAATAAGGAGTCCTCAAATCTCCCCTGATTCCCTGTACCACCTCCATCTACTTTACAAATTCACATCCTCTCTGAAAGACTCAAAGGAACATCCACAAGTCCAAGTTTCACATGTCAAGGCTTTCCTGCAGCTTATCCATGTGGAAATTACATCGCTCTTTGCATTCTTAACAACTCCACTAAATCCCTCACCCTCCTGCTACAAAAAATGGGCTCCACTTAAGCTGTAAGCCACAAGTAGTTCTCACTGTTCCAGGGAGAATCACTGCCGTGCAACAGCCAAATTGCAAATTTATGCAATTTATACCTAAGCCCTGTGATTGGTTTCTGTGTAACTTCCCAAGAAAACAGCTGGAAAGTCCTGCATAAAAATTTCTGAAAGCTGCTGTTTGTACAGAGCTCCTCCCCTGACCCTCCCCGAAAGCAAGATTTGGAGGGAATGTGGTCACTTCTAAACTGAGCTAAGTTTCCAGAAACTACTTAAGTCACTTTTCATTACTCCGTGTACTGTATTATTATAATTTAATTTTTGCTACTAGCCTACTCAGCTTCCATTCTGGCTGAAGGAAATATTACATTTAACTGCATCCCCCAAACTGGAACACTTATTTTGCTTACCAGTGCTCCAACAGGACACCGAATAAGCAGGTTTCCCAACAGGTTATTCCCATTCTCAGTGAGGCCACTGGCAACTATTTAGTGCCAGTGAGGAGCTAGAGGTGAAATATTGCAGAACCCAGCTTAGCTCTTGTGTTACTGCAGTGTCTGAGGTCAAGGATTTGCCCCCGATGCTCTGCAGGACCTCTGGACCCCAAATGCATGGAAGGTCCCAGGGAGAAGCAGCTGCCAAGCTCACAGAACACTGAGAAAGCAACAGGGAGCCAAGCACAGCTCCTGGTCCTGAGTCAGAGTTAGGCTCTGCCCCACGCCCCCACTGCTGCCTTAGGAATTGTGTCTGAGTGAGTCCAAAAATGTCTCTGCTCTGAAATAATTACTATAATAAAATTTAAGTAAAAGATAATGATTATTCTAAAGAAGGAATTCCCCTGAAAGTCAAAACAAAACGTCAAGCAGAGAACAAAGTGGGTGCCAGCTGTGCACACCAAGAGTCCCTGACCAGTGAGGCCACTCACTGCCAGCACCACCGAGACTGTTGGATCAGCAGTGGGATGATGCTGCATCCTGAAAATCCCCTCATTTCTCTGTAGAGTCTGGGATGTTACCCAGCTGTGAGGCCTGATGGGAATGAACTGTCTCAATGGCATCTTCCTCCATTTCCAACTGGCAAACATGGAATATTTTTATGTATGTGTTTCTTTCCCCCACGGGGGAAGTTTTCTTCGAGCACAGCAGAGATCTGACCCCTCCCATGACTACACCCCTCCCTTTCCAAGGAATGCAAAAAAACCCCAAATGCCTGCTTGGAGCTGTAGCACACAGCTCCTGAAAAGCTTGGGGAGAGGCAGGGTCAGGGCTTACCACGCAGGGAATCCAGCAGCTCTTTCACGATGTCCTTGTGCCCAAAATAGGCGGCCACCACCGCGGCATTGTCATCGTTGGGCTCTGTTGGTAACACCACCAACGCTTCCTTCAGCAGGTACCTCACTGCCTGCAGATCTCCATATGCTGCTGCAATGCCTAAAAGCTGACACTGGTGAAGGAAACACAGCAGAAGAAACTCTCAGTTAAAGGGAGCAGGCAGAGAAAGAGCATTTTTAGAGCCGTACGGATTTATCTGTGCCAAGGCATGTCCACTGTCGCCGTGGTTAATTGAGAATGTCATAAACACTAGTGGCCATTGTAATCATTGTTGATAAATTTATTACATTGATTTGTTGGGGTTTGTATTGTAGTTTTTTGCATGATTTTACCACATAAGTGCCTGAGGCACAGAACAGGGAGTATAAATCCATTTTTCATGGACCAACAGAAAAAGCATTTGCACAGCTCAGCTGCAAAATGCAGTATTACCTGTTTTGGAGATGGCCAGTATGACTGGACTTGACGTGCAGGGACCCTCCCAAAACACTAAGATCAGCTCTGTGCAAAGAGCAGGCTCAAAAGGAGGGCTCTGAAGGCAGAGCAGCGCAGAAGCTGGCACAGAGTCTGCGATAAAATTCCACACACAAGCAGCAAAATCTTCCCAGGGGGCCACTAACCATCTTTGCACCGATGGGGGAATGCATTTTTTTGCTAAGTCTATAAACTGCTTCCTTTTTACGGGGAAAAATGCATTTCCCTGTTTCGGTGACCACAGCCCCAGCACCCCTCCTCACACAGCCTCCTGCTCCTACAGACACTGCTCCCTGTGGTCTGTCTCATCTTCCTAATCTGTGTTTCCAAGGGCAAACTGTGTCCCTGAGCGTGCTGCAGAGCCCCACACAACCAGCCACGTCTGGGACCCACACAACTGAATGGATTTTCTCCATGAAGAAACGACAGAAGCCAGCAGCATCTTGAAATTTTGGTATCTTTGCCTGTAAAATCTGAGAGAGAGCAGGAACCTAACCCAACCTTTTCCACTTGCAGTGCAGTCTCCTCACAGGACAACCTAATCAGCTCTTGGGCCTTGCTGGTGTCCCCAGCTTTGTAGGCATCCTGGATGCTTTCTGTCACAGGGGTCTGGATTACGGAGACGTCGCCAGTTGTGGACTGTTTGCCACCCATGTCCACAGTTCCTGCAGGAAAAACGGGAAAGAGAAGTCAGGGCAGAAGTGCCTGCTCAGTACTCGTGCACAGCTGCAATGTCAGTGAATCCTGGGAATAAAAGAAGTTGGTGATTTTCAGTGGAATATTTACTGCACACAATTGAAAAAAAAAAGAGCCTGAGATGAAAGAAAGTGATAATGTGTTAAAGTACTTCCCAACAGGAACATGAAACTAAGAGGGACAGCGAGTTCCCCAATTGCTCCCAGAGGTGGTTTCCAAAGGAAGGTGTGGAAGCTCACACACATGGGCACACAAACCCTTCATCTGCCTGGCACACTCATCCTCCTGCCGAGGAACCAGGGAAGAGAAGGGCTTACATGGGACTGGCACCTGCAGGAATTCTGACAAAGCCAGGAATCTGAAGGGCAAATCTGGTATTAGTGGCCTTGCTGTAGTCACACTTCACTCCTGACAGCAGCCTGATAAAATCCTGCTGTCCTCCAGCATTTTCCACCAGAGTTTTAGACACCTCTATGAGTGTGAAACAAAAGAAATTTGGAATATTTACTCTGAATAAAAAAGAATGTAAAAGGAGATTATGCAAGATGCCCAGTGTCACCTTAATCAATTCTGGAGAATCTCCTAGATCAGACTTTCTTTTCCTAAATGGTGTCGGGAGCCAGAAGAGCTTTTAACTGTCAGAGATTAAAAGCTGCAGCCATTACAGAAGATGCTTTGGTGGGTGGCTAATGAGGCAGCCAGGAAGTCTCACACCCAACCATTCCCCAGCTACCAGGACAGGGAAAGCTGCAGGAAAGTCACTGAAATACAAGATGTTTTCAGGTCCACTCCTGAACAACAAGAAACACGGAGGAAAACAGCATTTTCCGCTTGAAAACAAAATGCTTTTTCCTGCTAAAACATTATGAATTATTATTGCTTATTTGCAACTGGTTAAATAAAGCACTTAAGCCCACAGATTTTCACATATGTTAACAAGGATTTAGATTTTTTTAAAATAGACACATATGTCACGCAGGGCCTAGTTTGATGCAGCCCAGAAAGAGAAGTAAATTTGGAGCAATCTATAACTGACAGTAAATATCTTTGAATAATGCAGCCTGAATCACCAGTAGGTTCTGACTAACACTTCTCATCAATTATTTAAAGGAAGCTCGAATCACTCAGACATTGGAGATGGCTCCAGAGGTTCGTGCCATTAAAAATGTGCCCTCACCAGTAACCTTTCCCAGACGATGCAGAACGTGTGAAGGACAAGCAGCAGAAATCAAGGCCCATGAAAGTGAGATTAAATTACAGCACAATAAAGAGCATCTGAGAGTTCATGGTAATGGGTGTAGTACTTCCACAATTCTGTAATTTTAGGGAGTACATGGGAAAAGAACTTCCTGCATTTGGTTCACTCTTTTAAGGAAGGCCACACACCTATAAGGGATCACTAAAAATATCACATATGATTTAATTTCCATTCTCATAGACACCAAAGATAGGGGGAAAAAAAGTTCTCAGGCAAGTATGTTTAAAGGATGATAGAAGGGAGAACTTTGAAGCAAAACAGTTCTCCAGTCAAAACAACTCAAACTGGACTAAGGAAATTCGGAAAGTACAGATCCAAGCAAACACTGCAGTTACTGGAACGAGCAGCCTCCTCGCTCGGCACCCTGTGATGAAATCTTGAACCTAGAGAGAAGCTCTGGAATTCCCCTTGGAGGAAAAAATGCCTCACACTGGAGATACAAAACAGCTGGAAAGCTGCTCAGCTTCCTGCTCACGGAGCCCAGCAAAGCAGGACTGACAGAGCAGAGCAACTTCAATTTGCTGCCTACAAACTGCAGAAAGGAGGGACAAATTTTACTCAGTTCCAGCCTCAATCCTGATTTTGGGGATGATCACTCAAGGCCCACATCTGCAGCTGTTCCAGATATAAAGGCACAGCCTTTTTGCCAAAGAATTGAGCAGGACTGTCTTTCTCTGCTTTTAAATCACGGCCAGGGAGGGTGGAGGTACAAAAATCTCAGAGTCAGAGATTCATCAGAACCTGGAGTCACGTCCCCCTCGAGCAGAGAGGTCTCCAGCCAATCTCCTACACATCCTGCACACCAGAACTCTCCTCAAAGGAGCATTTTCCACCTCTCCTGCTGGAGCTGCCCCACTCAGACCAGCTGGGCAGGGAGCACAAAAAGGGTCACAGGGCTGTAACTGAGGGGAGGAGGAACTCTGCCTGCTCGACCCTAATCCCAAGACCACTTCTGTGTTCTGCCAGCTTCACAAAACAATTTGGCCAACGTGTTGGGCTTCCCCTAACATTTTTGGCCCCCCCCACAATTTCTGAAGTCCTTTGTAGTGCAATGGCTCAGTCACAAACCCCTGGTGCCACCAGCAGTGCAAGAACACAGGCTGGCCATGAGTTAGGTGTAGAATTCTGGGATCTCCAGGAAGGGGAAGTCAGCTGGCTCCATGGAGTTTATTCCCAGAAGAGTCTTCAGGATATTAATTTTAGTCCTTAAACTCAATTTCCCTCTTGTCTTCGGCAAATTTTTATTGATCTAATCAAAACTGCTCAGTTTTGAACATCTGAACATCCATCAAGTAGAAGTCAATAAAAGTTTCATTGAGTGTAAGAAATCTGGGCAATTCTACTGTTTGAAACCAATGTTTTTATATTAAATATTCCAAGATAATGCTACCCATCATTCAAATTTCCTATATCAAAACTTCCTTCTATGATTCCATTCTGCAGGGTAATTTGACCTCCTGCCTAAGGCCTGAGGGAAGAAGCTGCCAAAGGTCTCCAGCAAAAAATAGTCCTTGTGACAATCAATTAAAAGCCTGAAAAGAGCCAAACTGGTGAGATACAGATAAAAAAGTTTGCCCTCAACCAACAGCTGTACTCACGTGGTGCTGTCAAATTTTACTAGAGCTTTCAGAGGTTAAATGAGAGGAGGCTGGCTATCCATTCCCAAATTCCAAAAAAACACAGACGACATCCAAGGCAAAGCTAAGCATCTCATCAATAAAATTACCCAGTTCACAGAAGACTTCCTGGTGACTTGACAGTGATACACTGGCTTCTGAAATACAAGGGCAAATTAAGAAGCAGCATGTTCTATAAGCTTAATTTATACTCACCAGTGGGGGGAAAATAAATGAGGAAAACTACATTTTACTGACTAAAGACTCTTTTATTTCTACAAGATGCATGAGTGACCTATCATCAGCAGTGGCATTCATGTAGGCTGGGAATAAAGTTTTGCCAATACATGCACCAGCCATTTTTAGCAGAAATCTGGGCTGAAATCCAAAGAAATTCTGCTCTGCTTTTAACCTTACATGTCTCATGCTCCTTGCCTGAGCTCCTCATGGCTTTCCTAGCAGAGTCACCTCACTCACACCCAGCCTTGAGCAATGCGATAGGAGAGCAGTACTGGAGCTCAGTAACACTGAAACTCTGTTTTTGCACTTGATTGTGCAACACGCTGAGCATTTCAGCCTGGATGCAGCAAAGTGTTTCCAATTCTCAGATTTTGGGGCTTTAGGAACCGGCTTGTGCACTTTGCACAACAGGGTCTGTGTTACTGCACACTGCTGTAAGCAAACCAGCACAGCAAGGCACGACATCCCAGAATTCTTGGATATTCCTGGGCTATCCAAGAAACTCCAGAGGCTTTACACACCCCCTGTTATCTCCTTTAGTTTTTGCTTTATTGCACACAGATCTGGGGCAGTTCCCGCGCTGGCACAGGTTCCTCTGAGAGCACTGCCCCAAAGCAGCACCAAAAAGCAGATAAATGAAGCCTGTTTGAAATGAGGTGGGTCCTTTAACACCTTTGGACAGCTATGAAAATAAAGCCAAGGAGTTTGCTCCCTATCATTCAGCCTCTGCATCATATTTGTTTAACCTCTCCATAGAGCCACAGCTTCTTTTCTTTTCTTTTCTTGCTTTCTACTAAAAAAGCTGTAAGCAAACCCAGGGCTGTTTGTGAGGGGAAAAGGGGAGGCACTTGCTGACACTAAAAATGCATCCATCATCTATTCCTCACACCACTTAGCAGTTTGTACAAAAGCAACTAACTTTGAAATTATTTCTCTCTTGATTTCGATGATTTATACTTCGGAAAGAAGTATAAAAGCTAAGGGCAAGACTAATTTTCTTTTAAAAAATATCCAAATGAAACCAGAGGTTATTTTATTGCCATTAAAAGGGTACAAGGTATCACTTTTAAAGTGCAACAGACTGCTGGCCCAGCTCAGAGAAACAAAATGAAAATAAGCCTTTTTAGTAATAAACAGTACCACGAGAATTTTAGGGTCACGTGTAGTTAGACCCTGTCACAGGCCTTATTATTACAGCAGGGGGAAAAAAAAAACCTCAAAAATTTCAAAATTGACAGTATGCCATTAGTGAAAGGGGAGGGTTTGCAGGTCAGTGCTGTGAATCAGCAAACAGCTGCACAACAAAGCAGCACAATGCACAGATGATTATTGTCTTTATAGCCCAAATCACTGCATCTCTGACACATAAACTCACAAGAGTTTGTAAATGCTACGTTAGGCCCTTTGATAACCAGCAGCTCTTTGGCGACCAGGTAGGATGCTTTTATTTAGCAGAGAAAGATATAAACGAGGTGCTTTACCCAGGATAAAAACAGGGCAGGAAAACAGAATTACAACAACAATAAAACTTGAAAACCGCCACTGACCTTGTCATAATGTGTGCAGGTATTTCCAGAGACGGGAGCAAACCAGGCTGATGCTTTAGCACAGCATCCCATCCAGCGATGCCCAAGTAAGCTGCTAATTCCTGGGACTGACAACCACCCACCTCTGCTTCAGCACGAGCAGCTCCTGCAGTGGCCACTGGATGGAATGGCTGGCTGGCTGCTCCTTTGTCTGAATTAACTGCTACAGCTTAGCCTTGACAGATATTTTCATCTCCATGTCCCACTACAGCGAAATCCAAGCCTCTGGTTCAGAGGGTGGGGGTGGGCAGGGAGGCCGTCTCTCGGGCTGAGCTCAGACATTAATTCCTCAACAGCACCAGATGGCCACAGCTAACCTTTATCAGCCTCATCTTTTGCCATTTTGACTTCTGAGTGCTGCCACAGCACAAATGAAAAGTGGGACAGGGATGAGGTTGAAGATGTGCTGAATGTTTAAAGCCAGCGCCTCCAAACACTCGAGAACTCACCGGTGACACCGAACGTTTTTCAATACTGCTCCACACAAGCTTTGCCCAGCTGGTTTGCAAAATTAATGGAAAGCCACGTTACTTCTGAGTCTCTGCAACAGATCCACGCATCTTGTGCTGCTTTGGAAAACTTCAGGCTAACAAACTGAGCAGCAGCCAACGGGAGCCTCCAGTGATCTCAAAGGATGACGGATCTGCCCTACACTGAGCTTTCCATTTAGATGGGTAAGAAAAATTTTTCAGTCCTCTGGAAATTTTTGAGATACTGAAAAATCCCATCCCAAACCAGGAAGAAAAAACCCAAAAGCCTGGGTTCTTTAACAAAAAATAAAGAAATAAATTTTCCAGTTAGCCCAAGTGCGTAAAAATGCTTTATGAAACAAAGAGATCTTTTGTGTTCCTTCTCTAATTAGCTGACACTTCAAGGTTTCATTTTTTTAAAAAAAGTGAAAATATTTTCTTCATTCATTTCATTTATTCATTTCTTAGAAGATAAAGTCACAGACCAAGATCTCTTGTGCCCCCCACCTGCCCACATAGCCAGAAGCTGCCCCAAAACCATCCTGCAGCAAGAAGCCTGTGATGTGCTCCACCTGTTCTCAGATTTAGATGAAATACATGTGGCTCAACCAATTCTGCTTTAAAATGTTCCTGTCAGGATTCAAAAATGACCAGAACCACCAATAAATCCCCCTGTGAGAAGACACTGAGAACAAGATGGTTTATCTGGGAAGTTCCATATCCCCACTGGAGAGTGTGTGCAAGAAGCAGGCCATGGCCCCTCTGACCCTAATTAATATTTCCCACAACAAGTGGGATGTGCCAGCTTCTCAGGACAGTGGGAGCCCTCCACACACTTCTTCTGCCTATTTCCTGTGGTTCCATTCCCCCAAACATCCATTATTTCAGCTAATTAAAGGAGTGGCCCTGCACTAAGATCTGCCTGCCAAAGGCACTGGAAAAGGGGATGTATTGAGCACAAAAGCCACCCACATCTACAACACAGCTCACAACCAGTGCTCCCTGCCCCAAAAGGGGACGTAAAACCCCAAAGGAAACACAGAGGAACGCTTCAAAGGCAAAAATCCAGCGCTGAAGGGATCTTTTTGACTGTTATAGCAGATTCTGAAAGTATTTTGAAATTGTTTACATGCCAGCACCACACATGCATCGTGCTGATCTGCACTAAACATTTTCCAGCAAGCACCCAGGGCACGCTGACAAATTTAGATGCAGATGTGTAAAGTAACCAATTATCACCACAATCACTGGAAATTTTCTATTTACAACACTTTTAACCTGCAAGGAAACAAGCATTTGCTAATGCAAGCCTGAAAGGAAAATATTAAGTGCCGGGTGGAAAAATGCTCTGGATTCCTGCCTTTTCACTGGGCTCCAGAATGGAATTATGAGAAACAGACGCCTCCTAAGGCTTTAGCTCCACACTTACACAATCATTTCTTCATCATCCAGGATAATGAGGGAAGAGGGAACAGAAAAGCCTCAAATCCTGGTAACACTGGGACTCAGCAGTATCAGTGGGCAGTGCCAGCACCGCCAGATCTGAGCAGGCTCCTGCCTTTGTGTGCGCATCTCCCAAATTCCTGGGACTCTGGGAATTGTTTGTATTGTCCAAGAAGCTAAAACAAAGCTGAGCTGGTTATTCTTTGCTGAAGTACAAAAGAGGCTGCACAAAGGCACTAGAAGGCAATGAGTTCAGAGAGAGCACAGAGAATTACACTGGAATATGATTGTCAGAACAAACCCATCAAGGCAGCGTGAAAATCACGCTGGAAAGGGCAGAACAGACCCAGGGTCACTAATGACACCTGCAGCTATCCATGGAACAGGAACAAGGGATTGGGACATGCCTCTCCTCTGCAAGGGGGCAGGACGTTCCCCACTGGCTGCTCGTGAAAGACAGCACCACTTCCACTGCCCTGGGCTGTAGCTGGTGGGAGAGGAGCAGGGCTGTGATTCCCTCTGAGCAGGGAAGGAATGGGACAGGGATGTCCCCCAGCAAGCACAGGGCAAAGACTGGCTCTCATGGGAAGAGGGAATACCCCTCATCCCTCCAGCAATGCCCTCTCTGGGGTGCAAAGGATCAGCAAAGACCAGAGAGAACAGTGATGGTGTTAACTTCCACCCCCAAAGGAAAGCTATTGAGAGCTCCAAATGGCCAGAGAGTTGCTGATTGAAAATACGAATGACTCAGCTCTGGAGTGAAAGTTTCTATTTTTGTCTTTTGGCCTCAGTGATTTGGTTCCCATCCTACAGCTTGAATCATTCAGAAATATGCTTCTGCAGGCAAGGCCAGCTATGCCACTCTTGCTTTCCAAATTTTAAATTGGAAGATATACATTCAGCATGCAGAAGTACGACCAAGCTTTTGGATTTTCTCTGTGTTCGTTTCCAGGCATGGCTGGAAAGGGAGGATTGTTAAATAATGAAAGGTATCTCCAGTGAGACCATTCCCGTCCAGCTGAATCAAATATCATAGCCATGAAACCAAACCAAGATTGGATTTCACTTGAAACTTCACAAAACAAAATTTCATGGCTAATTTTCTTCTGAACCTTTTCCCTAACATTCAAGCTTTCATCAGAAGGGAAAAAATCCCACACACCAATGTTTTCTCTCTTTCAGAGAAATAATTTGCATAAAATTCTTCTTCTAAAGAAATTAAAATATTAATTATTCACACTGGGGAAGCACCACCTCATGGCCAGCCCACTTTTGCTACTTAGACACATATTTAAAATCTGATTTAGAAAAAAGCAAATGCTTTTAGCCCCAGCTGTGAGAGGCTACATGTGGAGGGCTCAGGAGGGATTTGCTGTGTGTGAGTGAGAGGAAGATGGGCCCAAGGTCTCTGCCGAAGTCTCCTCTTAGCACAAGTCTTCTACCAGCTCCACCAAAGACACATCCAGAGATCCCACAGCTTCTCTGAGCTGGGAAAAGCAGCTCCTAAGCTTGAGTTTCACTTTAATAAGTAAACACCTTCCTAAACAGAAAACCCATTTACAGCACTGCAACCCCACTGCTGGTCAAAAATAAGAGCAGAGAAGCAGCCAAAATCTGTCTCTCCAGAGAGACATAAGGTGTAAGGAGTGTGACACCAGGACACTGACCCACACATTCCTTCCAGCTACTTTGCCTAAAGTTTGGAGAATGAGAGAATATTTTTTATCAAATAAACTGAGAGATGCAGGAGACACATCTAAAGGAAGAAGCCTTTCAAGAGATTTGTGGGGCAAACATCCCATGCAGGCTCAGTACATCTTAGACACGGTTCAGTGAGCTCCTTCACTGTGCCTGCTTGACTAATAAAATACTCCTTGCTACCCTCACTTCTCATTTATCACTAAGACAACCACTCTGGATCAGTTCAAGTAAAAGTGTTGCACGCAGAGAAAAGGAAAATGCAATCAGAATATGGTTGGCATGAAGAGACTCGAAGGGACAATTTGGCAACAGCAAAGCCAAGGGAAGTGGAGGGCTGGGGAGAGCACCAGGGGAAAGGGGTGGATAGGTTAGTCTGGAAAAGGAAACAAAAATCCACACAAAACAGGGAAGAAAGTGAGGCTGCACTCCAGCCTCTACTGAACTCAATGTGAGCACTTCCCACTTCTGACTCTTCTTCCACAGGAGTCAGAGAAGATTCCTGGTTTCCAGGACAGACTGTCTCAGAGGGAGGATCACCTGAACAGCTGTGTCTAGAGCAGAAGAGAAACCTGATGGAAAGTCCTCTGCTGTTGGCCCAGACAGCCACCAAAGCTTTAATGGGGCTACCAAAAAAGCCCATTAAACCTCCCCTTACTTGTGACAAAACCTACAAGTGGCAGAAATAACTGTATTTGCAGAGAGGGGGAAAGGGAGGTATTTTGTCTTCCTGGAGCCTGGGAATATCAGCACTCATTGCAGTGGAGGGAGGACAAGGACTCTGCCTGGGAGGATCCTGTGTCCATGTCGTGACCCCGCTGCAGCTCACAGCATTTTTGGATGTCTGCTCCAAGGCAGAGACACCAAAATGAGGCAGGGCACAGTTCATCCCCTTCCCACCAAGCTTTGATGAGCTCTGATCCATTGCATCCAAGAACCTGTGTGTTCTATCCACACAAATTATTTTGATTTGGCAGCTTTTATTCCCACCCTGCCACCGTCTGAAAGGTCCAAGGTGCAAAACATGTGAGAATTACGGCCAGGATTACAAACTCACTCAAGGAGCCAAGCTTTTTGTTTTTCAGGCTATGTATGAGATCTGAAAACGGATCCTGTCCATTAGTGTTGGAAAAAAAAATAAAAATGTTCCTGTTTGATGCAAAAATAAAAGCATTTTCAAAGGCTCTTTGATGTGAAAGACAGAAAGACGTGCAGGCAGATTCTGGAGGAGGTCTTGTCTTCAGCAATTACCAGCACTCTTTCTGAATCCTACTCCCCAGACAGAACTTTTATATGAAGTAGATAATCACGCTGCAGAGTGTATCAGCTCTAAACCTTGTGGCTTTTCAATTAAGCAGCAATAACCTCCAGTCCAAAAACTCCTTAACCACGATGGGAATAAAACAAATAACCCCCAAAACCAATTAACTGCAGGTGAAACAAAGACATACTTGCTTTTAAAAGACTTCATTTTGAGCTCTTCTCAGGTAGCCATGCCAGTTTTCCAAGCAATATTTTGATCAGTAAAACAAGAAGTGATGCAATTTCCACAGTGACCACAAACATACCAAGAATATTTCAGCTAAATTTATCCAGACTTCTTGTTTGAGTCACTGCTTTGGTTCGTTATTTTTCCATGATTTTCAGCTATGCACAGAGAGGAGCTGGGGACAGCCTGGGACTGAGTTTTCCCCAGCAGTATCTGAAATGCCAACCTTTATGCCTGGGAACCCCATATTGACTATTGGAGAGGAAATGAAGCTGCTCCTCCAGCTCCCAGCCCCAGGTCCCAGCCCCAGCTCCCTGCTCCTTCCCACTCCACTCCTTCCTCCCACTCTTCCTGTGGCAGACTGACCCTTTCCCTCACCCCTGAGTGACACTGATGGGGCTTGTCTTTGCAGATGAGGAGCTCCTGAAGCTCACCAGGGATCTGCTGCCCTCTCCAGCTGGAGAGGGAGAGCCAAAACAGAGAGCATCCCGTTTCCCACTGGGCATCTCCATGGCAGACCCCAAGTCCTGCCAGCCTGTCTGGAGCAACACAAACTGCTGATTCCCAGAGTCCCTCTGACTGCTTTTGGAAGGGTGAGAGCCTTTCCTAAAACTCAGAGACTTTTTAAATAGGTCCTCTAAAGTGAGGGCAAGGCACAAATTAAAAACATGGAGACACTTCTGTTGTGAAAATATCAGCAGCTTACATAAAAGAGCTGCTGCTGTGGTGATACATAATCATGCAAATAAGCAATTGCTGACCCACTAATGAACACACACACTTGGATTAAGGGAAGGAATTAAATATCAGCCTGACTTGATGTAAAAGCTGAAATAGAACCTATTAAGAGACAGACTTCATGGTTGAGTCACCATCCCTGGGGGGGTTTAAAAGCTGTGTGGATGTGGCACTTGGGGACACGCTTTAATGGTGAGCTTGGCAGTGCTGGGGGAACAGTTGGACTCAGTGACCTTAAAGGTCTTTTCCAGCCTTGAAAATTCCATGGTTGTATGATTTTGTATAGCAGATTGGGAGCTGAATGGTACAAAATCCATCCCCCAGCCCCACATCTGCAATGCCAACAGCTCCTCCCAGCTCACTGCCTTCTGCAAGCACAGCCCTGGCAGCCCCATTATCGACCAGAGCACTGAAAAACAAACCAGCCACAGACTGAATGCTGTAAGGATCCCTGAAGATCCCATTATGTCAGTGCAAAGACTTTAATGGGTTTTGGGTAAGGCCCCCATAGGCTCTGGGGAGGATAAAACCCCATAATTCATAGCATTTTCTTAATGCGAGTATAAAATCACCTGCAACATCTCTGTCAAAACAATAAATCAATTACAGGCCTGCTAAAGGCTGAGTTGGTGTGAACACTATCAATTCCTTTTTTCCCACTGAAACAGAGGACAGCAGTTCCATGACCCCAGAACCAACCCTCACCTGAAAGCTCCCTCATAAATCACACCTCAGGAACATTGTAAAGAACTCCCTGTGTACAAGTTCTAAGGGCAAAGGATTTTCTTTACTACCTTATCACCTTATCTTTGTTTTTTTCCAGGCTTCTTGATAGAGTTGCCGTAAGTTACACTTCAATGTAATACACCACAAATATATTTTAACGTGAAGGTGGAAAAATAAAGCAGTAAAGCAGCAAATAATTCCAGATACAGCTCAGATAAAGATCAATGCTTACTGCTGCCTGTAAATCAAACTGGCTTTCAGGTCAGACTCTGCTCAATTAACTTCCCAAGGTCTTTACTGCTCCACTGGCTCTCTCAGCAGCTCTGCCCTCCTTGATACAGCCCTCAAGTTCAAGAGCAGGCTGGCTTTGATGGTTTTTGTCAGGAAAATCGTAAATGTCTCAGCATTCCTCGCCCTTTTTGAAATGCAGGTTGGGTTTGGAGGGATGTTGTAACACCCAGCTCTGCACAGGAGGGCAGGTTTAACCACAGGCATGTTCAGCTGCAGACCAGCCTCCTGCAGCAGCTCTTGGCCCCTTGTGAGATTGCACCACTTCTGTATGAAGAGTTTATTTAAATATTTAAAAATACAAGCCTATTACTGCCCTACTAGTGTACTTCCTATTCCTGCTGAGCATTTCCTACTTCTCCTTCTGCAGGGCACTCTGCAGTAAGACTGACTCACATACAAAACCTGTTCTATTTTCTGCTTTTTTAGCTCATAGGAAGCCTTGCAGTTTGCTGTTTGGACTCAGATTTACTCACAGCTTAACAAGCAGGAAGAAAACCAGAAAACCTTCAGGGCTGGTTTAGTCTGATCATGGAGAACTTCGCACGACTGACACACTTTGCAGCTCTGCAGTGCTCCGTGTGCTCAGTTCACCTCCCAGATCCTCTCCTTGTCCTTCTCGCCCCACACTGTCATAAAAAACTCACGGTAATGTTACTACAGGGTGATGTGTGGATGGAAAAAGCAGGACAGAGGCTGGGAGTACTTCCTCCCTGTTATGCAACAGAAAGTGCCCCAAGGCCCAGCTGCTGGTCCTGTCCCCACACACGGCTGGTGGGGAGGTTTTAAGGTTTACGTGATGATTTCATGAGGAACAATGTGAAATCTGTGGTGCTGATTTTCCCTTCCTTCTCTATTCAGCAGGAAAGATTTTTAAACAAAGTTATTCGCACTGCAAGTTTCTGCCCTTCACATTTAAGGCAACAATGGTGCAGAACTGTGAGGAAATCATGGAATCAGAGAACAGGCTGAGTTGGAAGGGACCCATCAGGATCATGGAGTCCACATCTGCACATATCCTGCTCTGATGCCAGCCAGGAGCAAGGCTGGAGGCACAAAGTGTGTCCCAGGAGGAGAAACTGCTCCATTTGCTCTTGGCCAACCTTGAACTGTCACCACTCAAACTGTTGTGAAACTTTCCCTATAAAACTGCACTTGCTCCTGAGCAGTCCCTCTCGTTAAACAACCCTTTGACTTTTCCAGTTCAACCCTTACTCACAGCAGAGCCTTTTCCAGGATTCAGGAAGCAGCAGGGCAGGCAGCAGCTTTCCCTCTGAGTCAGATCTGAGCTGAGCCATGGCCCAGCCGGGGCTGCAAAGGTCACTGCCACTGTGGGCTGCTCCCTTCTGATAAAAGTATAAAGCCCTGTGAGCTGCACTTGCAAAGCACAGCTTTAGGGGCCTCTGGTCCACTCCAAATGACAGCTCCAGTCATATATTCTGGTTACTTGTTTGCTCCCTCGTGTGATGTTTCAGGTCCCTTTTCCAGGCGCACTGTCCATGTCCATCTGGGCTTCCCTGGACAGCGGAAAGTCACCAAGTTACAACTGATTTGCCTCAAAAGAACTTGCAAAGGTGCAGTTAGTTAATATCTGCAAAGCTACTACAAAGCTTCAGGCAGCTCTCCTTGGCATTGTTGTCCCTAATTATGTAATGTCAGACACATTCCACCATAAACACCCCTTTTCAGTGCTCATTTCTAGATTTAGCAGGAGACAAGAGACACCCTCTGGCATGTTTGAAGGATAATCCAGTTCCACCTCTGAGACACACACCAGTGGCATAGGAATGCTCTGTGACTTTGAATAAAATTCACAGTAAGAGGGAGATAAGCTCTTTAACAGAAGTACTCTTATGTTTCAGAAGACAATGACTGTTCTCCTACACCTCTGAGGAACTGTCTCCTAGAAAACCATGTAAGAATTAAATCCTAGCTGTGAAATTTCATAAGATTCAAAGAAATCAATCAGTCCATAGAAAGGAGATGAATCTTTATGCTTTTCTACACATTCATAAAGTGATGCCTTTGGGCTTCCATTGTACTTCCCACAAAATTCACATCATGTCACCTGCTCTATATTATGCAGAGCTCTCTAACCAAGTTTTAAAAAAAACCACCAAATCCTGTACTTCATGAGAGACTGCAGCCACCCCCATATCCCTGCTCAGTTTCTCTTAATTAGGACAAGGTGAACAAATCCAGGAGAGGGGAAGCAGGGTTTGGGGAGGCAAGGGAGATGCTGAGTGCACCCACAGGGAGCCTCATCCTGAGCTCCGGTGACAAATCCCCTCCGAGGGCTCGGTCAGCCCCACCAAGTGAAGTCCAGCACCAACCCTGCAGGGCAGAGAGGGTCCAGGTCTGACACATAGCTCAGCCACTCCCCGGGAAAGCTGGCATCCTGCTGGGATACAGGGAAAGCTGGCATCCTGCTGGGATACAGGAAGATCACTGGCAACCAGGAGGAACAGCAGAGGAGACACCTGAGCAAGGTGAGCCCCTGCACCCTGTGTTGTATTTTCTAACTAACAGGGATGCTGTGAACCTTCTCTCCACGTACGATTGGCCAGGGCTTTATAGCTGCCAGGAAAAAAACTCCTAAAAAATCCTTAGGCTTCAGATAATGAAAGTGCACAGGGACCTGCTGGAAGGTGCCTCCAGCCCCGCTGATCCAACTGACCCATCCCGGAGCCGCCGGTCCCTCCTGCCCGGAAAAAAACCCAAAAATAAAAGACTCCAAGCTCTGAGCACTAATGAGGTCGTTGGCATTAAAGAAATGATCCGGGATCTCACTCCCCTTCCCAGCAGTTCCCGCTGAATGGGAGCAGGAGGCTGCATCCACATTGTTCCTAAAGGCGCGTAAACAATGGGTTCACATGCGGAGCCTGAATGAGTCACCTGCTCCTGCTTCGGTCCCTGTAAGGGATCCCAACGCAGAACAAGGAGCAGCCAGCTGAGGGACCGGACCAGTTAGCTAATGACAATTATTCTTGGCAGGACCCAAACAATCCTGAAATAACAATGAGTTTAAGCATGTACAATACCCTTATAAAGAGCAAAGCCACCAAGGCAGTACTGGTGCCTTGTACAGGGATCTTAAGCTTTACACGGATCCCCATCCCAGTTATCCAACACTGTAGACTGTTTTAATATAACCCAGATATATCCACACAGAAGAGTCTACCACTCAGATCTGCATGCTTCCAGCTAACCAGTTTAACTGAATACGATTACATAACAGCAACGTGTAATAAAGTTCTCAGAAAAAAACCTGAACTCAGAATGTAGAAAACATAACTATTCCGCTTTTCACTTCATTATTCACTCCTACAATAATTTATTTACTGTATCTTTAAACAGTGAGAAAACTTGTCAGATCACTACTGCAGAACAAAAATTTAGCAATTCGAAACAGTTGCAAACCGTTAGCGCAGATTAAAATTCTTCTCATGGTTTATAGCTTAGTATTCAAGTGGAGATAATTTCCTCCAGAGAGAAAGGCAGAAGACAGAATTTAAGAATTTTAAGAATATTCAATAACCAAGTGTTACAGAAAGGTACCATGCTGATTACCAAAAGCAAACAGAAAAATCAGTATCACAGAACAAGCAGAATACGTACGGAGAAAGGAAAGAGTTCCCAGAGCTCCCTGTGACGCTGGTGAGAAACGTCTTCAAACAAGACAAGGAGGCCTCTGAATAAACTATCAGGTTTTGCTTCATAGTTGCTGATAAAATCCAAAATAAGGCTGCAAAAACATTAGCTTCTGCTGGAGCCTGCTTACTCACTACAAAGCGTCAAACACACCTTCTTCCCACACTTCAAACGCAGATGCTGCCTCCTAATGAAGCACTTGCTGCAAGGGGGGAACACCGTTACACAAGAACAGGAGGCTATTTCTTGCTGCAGAAACATAACTGGGGTTTGACTCAGAGAAACGCAGCACTGCCTGGGAGCTGAGAGTTGCAGCGAGAGAAACCATCCAAAAATAATTTGCCTGCTCAGGGAAAAAAAAAATTAAATTTCACAGGAAGCAACCTGAAGCATATGTCCCTTCCGAAAGGGGAATTTCTTTATTACATAAACACAAACCTTCTAATCTAGCCCAACATGAAATCACTGCAAGCCACTGAATCAGAGCTGATGGTAAAACTGGAGCAGGTTAATATCTGTTCAGGCTGAGAAGAGATGCTCTGATTTTAGCAGCTTTCATACCCTGAATACCCATTGCATCAGTGACTGGGAACATATTTGCATTCACACACTGAAAAAGCACAGATCTTGTAAAACATATTTAGGAACTGGTGAGACGTGATACATATATTGACTAATTCCGTCGGCCTTTGGAGAACATCCATCTTCGGGGGAATGCTATTCTTACCACCTCAGCACTTCAACCAACATCACTCTCCCTGGAAGTAAAATTCCCTGTTCTAGACTGTCAATTTTCAAAGATTAGGGCTCGAAAAACTTTCACATTTTTAAACTTCATCAAAGCCCAGTGGCAGCTGGCTACTGAGCTCTCTTAGAACCTTTTGCTCCCAATCTGAACAGGAAAGAAATTAATCCCCCTATTTACCATTTTGATCCATGTTGCTCTCCCTGCAAACAGCGGATTCCTCCGTTCCCACACACCAGTACATTCTGGGTCGCACTTGTGAAGGTCCCACAGACAAACTTTCCACGGCACTTCAAACTGAACAGTCTTGTCAAAGCTGGATGATCCCCATCACGTGAACGCAGGAGCAGAGGCTGCTAGTGAGCACCATCCTGAAGAAACATCACTTATTCTGTTTGAAAATAAACAACAAAACAAATTAATCCTTCTGCTATAGAAATCGTGAGATGTTCATTCCTCCCCACTTTTAACGTGGTTGTCTGAATGTTACACTGCAGAAATACACTTCTCACACTATAAATACAATTATATTCATAACAGCTTTGTTAAGAGCGTAACATGAATTAACAGAGGAGAGTAACAATTTCTGCACTACAGAAAGATAATGTTCCTAATTTTTCACCACCAAAGCCGCTCAGTCTTTGGGCAGAGGACGTGGGGGTGGGCAGGGGTCACAGCTGCAGTTTCAGATTCTCCACAAGCTGGTGTAAAGGCAGAGCATTGAAACCCTGCAGTGCAGCTGGAAAAATCCTAAATGCAACCTCAAAACCTTTCCCTCCACAAAGACAACCACAGCTCTTGTAAGACTGTGAGAAACTGAAAAATACTGACGTAGTTACTGAGATAATCCTCTGTAGGAAAGAGAAGAGGGCAAAGAGAAACACACCAGCTCCTGTCCCCTCTGCCCAGTCCTTTCAGAGAACTCTCCCACCCTGGAAGCATCAGGCTTCTTCAAACACATGCAGGGAGGCAAATCAGGCCCTTAGGACTATTAAAGGTTGGCTTCTTGTGAACTGCCTGGTACAACAGGCAGCAGAAAATTGCACAGCTCAGTCTCCCGAGCCATTCTCAACATCTTCCCTTTTCACAGCTGCACAGCCACCCTTTAACCTCTTCATACAGATGTTCAAACTCCTGGAGGATGTGCAGTGTGTGTCCAACCAGCATCAGAGCCCCTTCATTTCTGCTTTCAGTTTCAGTGAGCAAACGCCTCTGCGATGTAACATGATGCCACTCAACTGACTCTTACTGGTTCTTCTCACGTCTGGTGTGTGATGATGAAGTTTTGGGTTGAGGCTCTAGCTCAGAAAAGCTCATAACCCACCTCCCACTCCAGCCAGCAAGGCCCGAGATCTTCCCTGACTCTCCCTGAGCAGAGCTGGCTTCCTGAACTGGGATCAAGGGCCAAGGGGAATATAAAAATATGCTGATCCATCACCACTATCCAGGAAGCTTTCTGCTCCTCCCTCCTTACATTGGGTTTCAACCACCAGTCAACAACAGTAAAAATCACTGCATCCTATTTCAGTTGTTTCTCGGCAAATTTTTGAATTTTAGGTGCACTCAGCTTCTGCTGACCCTAACTTTGCTGTGCCCAGCAGCAGGAGCCAAAACTCACACCCCTGTGCTCCAGCGTGGGCACTGGGTACTGCAGGAGGCTGAGATGGAGGTGATCCCTAATCCCAGATCCAAGCCCACAGACAGGTGAACTGGGCCGTGTTGGTGGAGGACTGAATTCTGCCCTGGAACGTGCTGGGTCCCAGCAGACTCAGCTTCTCTCCTGCTCTCAGCTTCCCTTGACCACCCTGGCAGGAGGAGCTGCTGTGCTGGGACCGCACATCCCTCCCTGCCATGGGTGGGACACCCCAGGCAGAGGTGCCAGGGAGGCTCCCACACCTCCCCACAGCTGTCCGGGTTGTTAACTCTGACAATGGAGGGGATGTGACACTTCCAGCAGCTGCCTGCCCTGTGCCCTCATGCACTGAGCAGCTCCAGAGAGAGTAAACACTTCCCCATGCACACTCTGAGCCACCAGCTCTGCAGCAGAGGATGGCTTCTGAGGCACTTCCTTGCTCTGAGACGGGGACAAACCATGTGCACCCACAGCAACTGTACAAGAAACACTGAACGGGGGTCAGTGTGGACCCCTGAGGCTTGAAAACCATCCCACTCCTGATTTTTAGCTCTCTTCTGAGCCTGTTCCCCAGGCTGAAACTTTCCTTATATAAAATGAAAGGAAAAATAACTCTTAGGAAAAATAGTGGTGTGATTTTGCTAATCAGTTCCCTTTAACTGCAAGTAACTGAATGCTGTAGTGTGTATTACTGCCACACAGTGCCCATGGAAGCACGATTTCTGTATTTCAGGAACTTTGTGCATATAATTTAAAAAACTATACAGAGCTTTACCTTCAGCAAGGTGCACACGACTGTGACACGTGCAAACACCACGTGTGGATTTGATTTAGGGAGTCTATGTGCTCTATAGAATCTCGTTCAGAAGGAGATGGACCACGCAGAAAACACCTGAATACATGTAAATAGGATTTACATCCCATTTCACACATTCCCAGTCCTGACACCTGCTACTGCCCCAAAATATCTGACCATACCTGAACCATCACCTCCTTTCTGCTTCACCAGCCCGCCCAGTCTTACGCGTGCATTGTGCCTAAAAGCAGCCAGGCCCCCAGAAACACCACGGTTTGCTTAAAATCGCTTCCTAATTCACAAAAAAACCCTGCTAAAACTTCAGTTCTTTGCCCAAACCACCTGCTGTTTCTGACAATCCCACCTGGCGCTGGGTATCAGCACGGATCGGAGAGGCCCAGGGACAGGGCTCTCCTGCGGGGTGTCCCAGCGGGGGTGACGGCGACCCTGGGGCCGAAGTGCCAGCCCAGGGACCCCTGCCCGCCTTGGGACCCCCGCCCGCATCCTTCCTCCCCGGCTGAGCAGCGAGCACCAAGCCACCCCCTTCTCCCACACCTCTGTCGCCGGCTGTGGGGGCACCAGGCGCTACACCCCGTTTTGGGGGGGTCTCACAAGCCTTTCCTGACGCTTTCCAGCTGCCGGGGTGGGGCGTCCCCTCGGAGCGAGTCCCGGTGCTCCCCGTCCCCGCCGGGCGGGGCGGCCGCGCTCCCGCCGCGCTGCGCCCGCAAAGTTCCCTTCGAACTTTCATTTTCTTTAAGAACAAACGCGTTTCCCCGCCTCGTTTCCACCTGAAACGCCATGGCAGCCCCTCACACCGACTGCCCTGGCGGCGGGGCAGGTGCCCGAGAAGCGGCAGCAAAGCCACGGTACCTCCTGTGTCCCGGGCCGGCGCTCCCCGCGCCGCCGCCGCCGCCTCCTCCTCCTCCGGCGCCGCCCGCACGCCTCGCTCCGCGGCCCGGGAGGCGGAGGGAGGCCGGCAGCAAACGGAGCGGGGCAACGGCTCCTCCTCCGGCCCCCGGCCCGGCGCCGCGGCCAAGGGCGAGTCCCCCGGCACGGCCCCTCGCTTGCCCCCGAGGGCAGGGCTGGCCCGGAGGAGGAGGAGGATGGAGCTCCTTCCCCAGATCAGACCCGCACGCCCGCCCGGCATCGGGCAGTCCCTTAGGCTCCGAGGATTTGAGTTTTTTAGGAAAACCCAGCCTGGGAGTGGCGGTGGCTGGAGCAGGACCCCTCCCGCACCGCTGCCCATCGTCCCGGCAGGGCCCAGCCTTACCCCGGCAGCGCCCAGCGCAGCTCTGACTTTGAAAGTTGCTCCTTCCCCGGATCGCGGCGAGTTTGGTCCTCGGTGGAAGAGCAGAGCGAGGTTGCCCCCTCTCTTCGGAAGGAGTCAGATGTTGGTGTGCGCAGCCCTTCCCCAGCACTGACCCGTTCCTCTCCAGGAGCCTCTGACAATCCAGGGATTGCTCCGTGTCCCACACCCCGTCGGACCAGCTAAGAAAGGGCCATTTGTGCGTGCCTTGTGCTTTGCTGTTCGGAGTGATTCTGTAAATTAAACACAGAGGATGGGTTTTTTCCCCTGGTCGGTACCTAGCAATGGGTCACCGATGGTCACTTGAGGGTGGATTTGCATTCACAGAACGGCTGCGGCAGCCTGAGATTTGCCTGGGGGCTTCTTTGCGTGATTATACAGACATGGGTGGGTGTTCGCCGGTGCTTTTCCCCGTGTTCAGGTTCCCATCGGTCTGCATCCAGCTGCAGCCATAGGTAGAGAGCAAGAACATGCCAATACCAGTTTTTTTGACTTTAAACACAGCTAAAAAACAGCGTTACATGTTTTTAGCACCCTTTCCACCTCTGACCCAGGCTGCTCCCTTTTATGCCTCACAGCCCAGCTCTTACCCAGACCTTTCTTACACAATTTTTAGCACAATGTTTGAAAACACCCTAAAATAACTCTTTTTCCTTTATTATGATAGAGCCTCTAATTTCCTCTGGCAAAAATTTACCCACATATTCAAGCTATTTTTTCCCTTTTTTCCCTCCCCAAATCTCATCCCACTCTTCCTCATGTCTCCATTGATTATGTCACTCACAGTAATGCCTTTGTATCTCCAGCCTTCCCTTTTCTGGAGTCTGAAAGCTTCTGAGTGATGCTGTCAGTGAGTGGAAAATTCAAGGAGTTTGGCTTGGCCCGTGTAGGGAGCTGATAGGAATTTCTCCCACATCAGATGGAAAGAGTTAAAAGACAATGGAATGTTCTTGCTCTGTATCTACGTTGCAGATGAGAGAAATAAAACGGGGCTGGGAACACATTTAGCAGAGCCACACTAGTGGTGGATGTGTCTCAAGGGGTTTAGGAAGCAGCCAGAGCAAGGCAGGAAGCCCCATCTGGCTGCAGGAGCCACGGTGTCTTGAAACACTTCATTTTGAGACTCACCTCAGAAGGAAAAAAGGATCCATCCAAGTTTGTGCTTGCCCCTGCAGCTCTGCTCTCCTCCCTCTGCTTGTGTTAAACAGCACAACTCGAGCTTTTATGTGCAGAGCACTAACCATACGTAGCACTTTACTCCTTTAAAATTGGCTAATTCTTCCCAAATTGCAAAAATTAATCCAAGTGCAGATTCCCTCAGAGTTCCCCAGTGAGATACTGAATCCTCAGATAAACCCATTTCACAAAGTTAAACATTTATTAGGAACAAGAACTATTACAAAAAAGATATCCATAGTCTAAATATATACATGAGGTTTAAACATAACATTTTCATGTACCTTTAACTATAAAAATACATTAGATTAACTGTATCCTAATTTATAAATATAGTTCTTTTCTTTTAAAAAAACAACTAGTATTCATATTGCCTTACTGTGCAATGGAGGAATATATATACCCTCTAAGGGGTTATTTCAAAGTTAGTGTCTAGTGTTATATAACTTAGAAAATTCAGTGTGTAGAGTCAAACCCTGATTTATACAATAAGAGATACATTGACTTTTTAAAAACTTGATAAGGGGGAAAAAAGTGAAATATATATCATACATATAAAGCCAGAAGAGTAGGATTTTAAGATTTTCAGATTATTTCAGTTTCCACCACTGTTTATCAAAAATACAGAGATACATCAAGATAACCAGCCTTTTACTGTTTGCCTCACCTCCCTACTGCCTGGCTGCAGCCCTAGAAAACCCTCAGGTGGGCAAGAGTAAAATGTTTGTCTGAGAAGATGTTTGCACTCTTAAGTGTCTTACAAAAATAGAAACTTATTTACAGTGATCCCATTTGGCCTTTCATGGGGAAGGGAGGACATTTTCATCACTGGATGGGGAGATTTACCTGTCTCACACCCCATGGGAGGACAGGCTCCTAGTTACACTGTTGGAGGTATGTCATGTCAGAAGTGAAGTGGTGTTGAAGCGCAGTTTCAACATTCACCAACTAATAAGGAAGTTTAGGCTCATGCAAACTTTTTTCCTTACTTATCGCCACCCACCTTCCTTCCTCCTCCAAAACAAGCTCTACTCATGCAACAGAATTTGTTGTTGTCTGTCTGTGAGCAAAGGAAGGTACTGGGTAAATCCTGGCTTGCAGCAGAGAAGAGAGGTTAGACCTGCCTTTCTGCTTCAAGCTCTGACATCTGGAGCAGCAATCCTTATCAGTGCTCCCTGGAGATGTGCTGATAAGCCATGTGGAAGCTCGGGGGGGTTTGTTCCCAGAGGACAGTCCTAGAGGGATCAGCTGAACTTCCTAACAAGCTGTCACCACTAACTCCTGCACACTCACAGCTCCTGCAGACGTGGGACTGGCTGCGCCTTTGCCAGGGTTCTCCAGCAGAGTCAGGAGGAGAGGAGGAGGGAAAGCAGTGAACCCAGGAACTGAAGATATCCTGCGGCTTGTCATTAATCTCATAATAATTAATCTCATAATAATGGCTGGGCATGCAAAGAAGTTACTGCAGGAGGTGCTATGGCATGAACTTGGTGTGACAGCCACTCCATGGACAGCTGTGAGCAAGGGACAGTCCGAGGCAGTTGTTTTCTCAGGGAAGGATCAGCTACTCTGTGCTGGCCACGAGATGACAGCACTCCCAGGGACAATGGCTGCGA
The DNA here is from genome assembly GCA_013398955.1 of Callaeas wilsoni. Lineage (NCBI taxonomy): Eukaryota > Metazoa > Chordata > Aves > Passeriformes > Callaeidae > Callaeas > Callaeas wilsoni. The sequence goes on from VWPU01004593.1 coordinate 159,491, forward strand.
AGCTGCTGACACATTGAAGTCCAGCCACGGTTTATTCCATGGTAGCTGGCTTGTACACCTTCCTCTTTAGCACTCAAGGTGTGCTTGGGAGCACCTGCCTTTTCATACTGCACTTCCAGGAATGTATTTTAAGCTACATTCATACAGGATAAAGAAGCAGTGTGAAGAGCTTATCAGTTTTACTCCCATAGTAATAGTCCTGGCTCAAAAAACAGAGAGATGTTCAAAAAGCCTGAAAGTTGCAGAGAAAGAGAGAGCAGGACAGTTTCCTGCAGCTTTTCTGCTCCCTCCCCTAGATCAGAAGGACTGGTGTGGGGTGTTTTCTGTGGGGTATCTACCATGCTACATGCTCAGCATCCAACTCGGTGTCACCACGGTAAGTGCAGTGCAAAATCCTCTTGAGAAAAGTGCTGTAGTGAAGGTTTGAGATAGAACTGTGACTCACTGGGAGCCAGAAGGGTCAGCAAGTCAGGAACTTGCATTTGCAGCATGTGTAGTGGGTGCACACCCAAACATCAGGCTCCAAGGACACTTAAAAGTCTGGCTCTGTTGGGTGAAATACTGGCCCCAAAGGAGTCCTCTAGGAAACTCCCACAAATCTCATTCAGGGCTAGAATATCACCAGTATGGAGAACACACGTATCTTTAGAGAGACCAAGACTGCTCTTTCTCTAAGAGAATTTCCTTACAGATCCTTCCATGAAAGCTTGCACTCCCATTCCAAACTCCAGCTGCAATCTTCACACAAACTTCACCAACTCCAGTCAGGTTGTTCTAACCCTTACCACTCGAGTCCATCTCTGCCAAGGGAAACCCATTTGCCAGTACCAGTGATGGTACCAGCAGTCTCTCTAACATGCCAGCGATGTCCATGTCCTTCAGGGGTACATTTGGAAGCAGATGTCCTGCAAACACTGTGACTGAGCAGCATCTGAGTCACAGGGAGCAGGCAGATGTACAGCCAGGGACTTGTAGAGTACGAGTGTGTACTGCCAGTAGGGTCAGTAAATCAGTTTTTGAAGAGCCAGCTGGCAAAATGGAGTCCAGTAGATTCAGTGTTTCTAGAGGAATAAAGACAGGTGTTTCCATTTTCCTTCCCACCCCTCCCCTCCCCCTTGCTCTGAACACGTCCCCCAGGTGTCACATTCAGAGTGTCAGCATTTTGGGCCTCCTGTTTTCATGGACTCTTCTGGGAGAGTTTAATGGTGACTGTTTTCACTTCGGTGTATTCTGCCAAAGCATATTCCCCACTGCAAAAGAAAAGAGGAGGAAAGGGACAAACAATTGTAGCATGTTAATGTGCATTTCCCTGAGAGAGCTGTACACATGTGCATTTTAACAGCTGCTGTAGGTGACATCAGGTCATTAAAACCAGATCTGAACAACTTACACCAGCTATCCATTTGTCCTACCACTTCTAATAACCACCAAGTACACGCACATAAGTACATACAATTACATCCTGTTGTGAAAGAAACATGGAATGCCTTGGTCACTGTAACCCACAAGATGACACTTGTGACTCTGCCTAGTGCAAACTGAGTGCTGCTGTGAGAAGCCATACAAGAGACAGCCATGTGCACACAGTTATTGGTGCTTAGACAGCAATTAAAGTTATTTTTTCACCGAAAGAAAGCTTCTGTCTTCAAGATACTGTGTCATCAGGAGGGCACAGTTGCTCCAGAAATGCATACTGATGGCAGAGCCCACCACTGCATTGTGCCTTGGTTGGTGGTAACTGGCTCTATTCCCATGCCTTGCCCATGGGAAACCTCTGACTTCCTTTAATTAGCCAGGCAGCCAGGCAAAGCAAACCATAAGGTCTCAATATATATCTATGTCCCATGTGAGGATTCATTTATTTGCTGTGCTTAGCAAATGAGGCACCTGAATGTCTCGGAGCAGCAAATGCACCAGAACATTTACAGAAATGGTTTCTGGAATTAAATCTGGCTTGTGAAAGAAAAGGTGCATTAGATTCCTCTGAGGAGTCTGCTGAATGGTCTAAGAAAACCTGTCTCCTATACAAGAAGAAAATTAAGATTTAAGACAATGTCTCAGCTCTGTGTCTAGTTCATGGGTTGACCTTGGTTTAAAAATTTCAGCTTTAGTAACTATTAAGAGCTGAAATAACTGGTAGTCCCACTGCAACAGGCCAGGCTGGGGAAGAGGGATAGAGGGTTCTTCTGTAATTTAGCAGCAAGCTTGGAAGGTGGGATGTAGAATGATTTGGGAGATCATTCCTTCCCACCAGAAGAGGTCCAACAAGGAGCCAAGAAAGACACAGACACCACCATGGAAAGATGGAGCAGGTTTGAGGTGGGTAGCAGTGTCCCCAGCCATGGTGCCATACTTCTCCCTTCACCTAAAAATCTAACTAGTATAGAAAAATGCTTCCAAGTGGACTTGACTGAACTGGAGCTATTAAAAGCTTATAAAGCAGATGAAGGTACTCCTAAAAGAGTGCTTTACATCCATGATCTACTGGCTTAGCACCTCCTTGTGGAACATGCTGCAAGTCTAATTAAACTTTAAAAGCAAATTCAACAGTGTTTTCACAGTCACAAATGTTATTGCATTCACCACCCACACAGAAACAAAATATTGAGCAAAACTTACAGTTCTCTGCCATTGCCTGACATTTTAAAGCCACCAAAAGGAGCCTGTGCATAGAGCGCATTGTAACAGTTGATCCTACAATAAAAACATCAATTTTAAAAAGACAATTCAATACCATGGGAAAGCAAGATGATGACAACAGCAACAATACAATAAAAGGCTGAAATGTCTTAGTTTTCAATTCAGTCACTTGAGAAATCAGATTTTTGCAATAAAATCTTCTTTTGCTGCAGAAACAGAAAACATCTGAGCAGTTCTCACTCTGACCTACATCACACTTCATATCCTCTAATGGCAAAGACATTCATGCTTGAGCTGGAATTTATGCCATGTTCAGAGTGCATGATTAAAATAAATAGTGCAAGCTATTCCCTAATTTATTAAGCACATTCTGAAATGAACATGTTTACTCACTAAACACTCACAACCAGGCCCCAGCATCTCCTTCCAGGTATAGAAAACATTTGGACAGTATCAGACAATTGTGTCACAGTAAAATAAAAGCACTAGGCCCATTTCTATAGATACTTGGTAGAAAAAGCTGATGCAGACACTTCCTCAGCATCTCAGTAGGATCAGATGACTGAAGGTCATACAGCACAGGTATGGCTTGTGCTGTAGGTCTGCACCTCCATGTGTGTTCAGCACAGGTATCCTTCAAAGCCCAATATCCCATTTTTATGTAAATTTGAGGCAGATTCTTCTGGTGCCAACTCTTGAAATTAATCCTCAGCACCAGAATCTGACACCAGATCAACTTCCTGTCTTGAGTGAGGAAAAAAATCAGGATTCCATGTTTAAAATCAACCTAATATAAAAAGAAATTTTGTATGCAAAAATAGCTGCTTTTCTTTGTGACAGTGATGTGTTGCCATCTACTGTCCATACTGGTTTGTGCAGAAAAGTTCCATCTGGTGCTGGCTAAAGATCATGGGAATTGCTTTTTGCTACATACAGGGATGTGGAAGGCATCACATCTGGTGGAACTTAATACAACCCCGACAAAGAAATACCTCGACTGAAGGAATAAACAGTCCATTTCTTGACACACTGTCTGAGCCTCACCACCTTATTTTGAGGAATGGGTGTTGCTTCTGAGCAGAATATCAAGGATTAGGCAGGCTACCAATACATCTTACCTCCAGCATTTAGAGAATCACAGATATTCTGCGTTGGGAGGGACCCACAAGGATCATGAAGTGCAACTCCTAAGTGAATGGCACATACAGGGATGGAGCCCACAACCTTATTGGCACTATGCCCTTACCAACATGATTGCAAGTCCTAAATCTCTCTCCCTCGCAGGAAACAAAGCCCCAGCCCACCCTCTGTTCCCAGCCTGCTCACCAGACTGTTCCTGACTGCAGAGCTGAAGCCAGGGTTAAGGCTCTGTCCAGGTTCTTGGTGAACACTGCGGCCGTCAGTCCGTACTCGATGCTGTTGGCTCTTCTTATCACCTCTTCTATACTCTTGAACTTCATAATTGGCTGAACTGGCCCAAAAATCTGCACATATCAATTAAACCTTAGTACAAGAAAGTAGCTGCTAATCATGTTAATTTTGAAGTAATCTGAACCAGATGGTCTGTTTGGATTATATATTTAAAATGTTGTATCTTAGCCTTCTAGGGGTCACTGATAGACTGTCTTAAAAACTACTAATTAAACTTCAAAGGAAGCATTGTGATGTGCTGTAGTAGTTAAATGTTAAGATCCAGCAAGTAATGGATCATCTGTAACAATCAAAAGAAGCAGAGTTAGATCTGGACAAGTTACAAATGATTCATCCTTACTCCATTTACAACTCTCCTTTTGAACTCTGAAGCTGAGTGTACTCCAGTAACAATTAACTTATTTCAAGGACTGCAAGTTTTCCTCCTTGGTTTTAACCCTGATTTTGTCACTGTATGCATTTTATTTGCATGCAGTGCATTTACCATGTCTGTGTTTGACCACAAACTTGGCTTCCCAGGTTGCCAGTGTAAAGGCAACAGCCATACAGAAGGCTTCCCAAATTTTGGGATGGAGTCTCATTGGGTACAGTATCAAAGGTGGAGCCCTTTCTTGGTCTGCAAGGTCTCACAGCACAATAAAGCCCATCAAAGGTGAGATACAGACTCATTTGTGCTACTTTTAAGCTCATACAGGGGTTTCTAAATGTCTTTGTTTTGGGATATCCAGGCTCTTAAGTGGAGCCTCAATCCTAGGCAAAGGATGAATGTGCATTTACAACAAAACTGCCAATGAATGGAACTGGATAAGCTTCGTGAATCATGGCTTGGGATTTGGAGTCAGTTCATTAACAAAAGGTCTGTCATGGGATTTTCAGCTCTTTTTCTCTCTATTTTTAGCATGTAACTCATGCCCTGACTGACTGATATCTTTCCCAGGTTCCTTAGAGATTCTGTGGCAGATCTGAGACATTTAAACATCTTGCCAGGAATGAACAGCAAGCAGCCCCATAAAAAGCACTAGGCTAAACTATAAAATACAAATGCCAGTTAGACTTTGGCAACTACTTATTTTCCATTAGGGAACATGATGAAAAGTAGATTAACTTCTATTTCAAAGGAATATCACAGGATCTAATCACATGCAGCTTGTTCAACATTTCTGCATATGAATAATGAAAGCCAGAGTATTAGATCTGCACTTTGCTGGCTTTGACCATGTTTTCATATAGGAAAGAAATAGTCAGTCTCAGGGGATTTTGCCATGAGAATGGAATCTGGGATTGTTTCAGATGCTAAGGCTGCTTCAGAGAACTTCAGTGGCTGTTCCTTTGCTCCTTACTAGCATCAGGTCCCCGAGTTCTTTACCCACCTTTGTGCAATAAAGCAACCCCTACTTTACAAAGCAGTGGAGCAAGAACACACATTACACTGTCCACTGTCACTGGCAATTACAGGGTAAATAATTGCTCCAGCCTGCCACAGCGGCAGTTATTTTTACTCAGTTATTTATATTTAAAATTGAGGATTCAGACAGAAGCCCCTCCATCACCACTATTTCTTATTTTGAAGCAGCATTTATCTGGGTGATTTGTACTGTACCTCTTCTTTGGCAATTCTCATGTTGTCAGTGACCTCTGAAAACACCGTGGGTTTTATAAACAGGCCTCTGTCTTCAATGGCAAGACCTCCACACTCCAGCTTAGCCCCTTCTTTCTTTCCACTTTCTATCAGCTCCAGGATTTTATCAAACTGTTTTTGGTCAATCTGTCAGACACAAAAGGGAAAGAAACAAATAGCAGCACCTTTATTATCATGGTTCCAGAGAGGAGTCATGGAATGCGGCCCGGGGCACATTTGAAGGGCACTGTCAAACTGGGTCAGTTTACAGCTCAGTTTAGGATGTGGCAGACAGGCAGTGAGCAGGGAGAAAGACAGGACATGGGCATAGCCCTGAGCCACAGAAAACAGAAGGTGAAGTGACATGTGACAGTTTAATCTGATCTAATAGTTTGCTGCCACATGGAGGGGTCTCCCCACTTTCCCTTCCTCCGTGTCCTGGATATGTGTTCCCACAGCTCACCTCACCTGAGCTCTGGGATTTGCTGACCTTCTCCAAGCACTGATTTATCTCAGTAGCAGTATGAGAACAGCCTGAGATGGACTAGCAAGCCTCAGCAAGGGATCTGACCAGCAACAGGATCAGTACAGGAGAGGGAGGACCAGGATATAAGAACTATTAACTCAACTTTGCTGAAGTGGGCAGCTTCACCCACAGCTCTCTGTCCCCAGCTGGAAGAACCCAGTGAGCTCTGCCTCCATCTCCTTCCACACTACATGAACAGCCTCAAAGGTAAGCCCTGTTGATGGGGTGACTTCAGAACAACTGCTGCACCAAAGCCTTGCTTTTAAAATCAGAATCACTTTTCACAGTTCTTAGAGATTGGTATAATCCTACATTTTTTTTGCTCTGCACTGGGAGCCATATCCTCACTTTTAACTACCAACCTTGTCTAACTCCTCCTCACCCCCACCTAAAAATGGAGTAATCTCAAACAGTGAGTGCTGCTGTCATTAGCCTTTAACCAGGGATTTCTGTAGGGGTGGGGAGAGGCCAGTCCAGTGACAGGACCCTGAAGCTGCACAGCTGCACCAGCACTTGGAGGAGACATCCTGTGCTCCACAAGCACAGCGTGTCCTGTGCTGGGAAGAGGTGCAGAAGCCCACAGCACTTCCGATCACTGCTGATCCTCCTTCCCTGCTCCACGTGCAGCAGTGGGCTGCAGGACTGCAGGTTTCAAACAAACAGACCTGGCTCTTGGCATGGTGTGTATCTAAGTGATGAAACTCCTCATCACAGCACGCTGGAGATGGTAAAAGACTTACAGAGATGTTTTTAAAAAGAAAAACAACAAAAAGCTTGATGAATTTATTGAGGTGATTAAATAAAAGACTCCACCCACTGGTACAAGGTGTCCTGGAAGCCTGGGGGGTTATTCTGATTACCAGGTATCTCCAGATGCTTGTTCTGGCTCAATCCCCCTCCCTAGGCATCTGGTTTTATTTCAGCAGGGCCAGTTGCCAGTTGGGACTGTTTACACGGAGTGTTCCACACTTGACTCCTCCAGATTACAGACTATATCCTGTCCCTAGTTAATCCTGGCCACACACAATCCAACTTTTCATGCTTTTAGACAAATATCAAAGCTGCAGGAGGGTGTCCTTGGGGTACTTCTGGTACACAGTGGAAACACAGCCCAGCACATCTCAGGCAAACAGATGTGTGTGAATCACATGCACTGGGCAGCGTGTTCTAAGTGCTTGTGTTCTCTCATGTGTTAAGGTGCTACCCAAGGACACATCTAATTCATGCTACTGCCCGAGGAAATGTGTGCCCTCCTGTAGGATACAGTGTCACACTGAGTTTGGCAGGTGTCATACACATTGTCTATTTGTCTGGTTGCTTAGTTGCCAAGTGTAAATAATTCAAAAATATCTGCAAGTGCTTTCCATCCTGGCATGTCTGTGATCCAGACCAATCCAGTCCATCCACTTCACATCACAGAAAACAAAACAAGGATATTTATACAGCTGTAACTTGTTGCAAGGCAAACTACAGTTAGATGAAAAGACACTGGGGAAAGAAAACATTTGTAAAAATGACATGCAAGGGTGGAACTGTTTGTCATTGTAACTAGAGCTTGCAAGGCTTGTTTAAATTCTGTCCCCTACTCCGCTATTATTTATGGTTCAAGCATTGAATTCTATTAAAAACACATGATCTGGTAAAGCAAATTCTACTATTTGTTCATCTAATTCAATAGAGAAGGCAGCTTCTAAGGATCACTGCAATACTGAAAATCTGGGAACCCCCAAATCTTCATCTCTTGCTTCATTTCAGTCAAGATCACAAGGAGAATTTTTTCATGTCCAAACCTAGTGTTTGTAGTCCTACAAAATAGCTCACAACTGGGTCCAACAGGCTGTTGGACACAACTCTTTCTACTTAAATGTTTTATTTTCACACTTTAATCCTAAAGTGCATATCTACAGTCTAAGGAAAATATTCGCTGTCTTATAAATCAAATTATATGTTTTGGGCTGAATAACTACTGGCTAACAAGTTCCATGATTAGTGCTTATTTTATTTCTGTAGCCTAGGTCTTCCAGTCCACAAATCCCAATATTTGGAGTTCTAAAATAACAAAACTAGTCTAGTCTTGTTCTAATCTATGTTCTAGAGCCCCAGAATGTCAGTATCATCTAATGCAGTTTGCTGTTCACAGATGTATAATGCACTGGTTAACCAGTTTGCCATCTGTGCAGATTTACTTTATTGCTTCCTGTGATACAGCTCCCAGGAATCCAAAGTTAAAAACTGCCCTTGGTCTGCATTTGAGGCTGGCACTCTGCTCAAACAGTCCTGATCACCCCTCAGGTTTCTTGTGGTGTCCTTTGGATTCCAGCCAGTTAGCACTGCCAGACACATGTGAGTTTTGGAGAAGTGTCATCAGAAGCATGCCTCATTTCTGTCTAAATTTAATACTCTTTAAAGTCAACCTAATTTTAATCAGAGCAGTACAGTTTATATCAGCATGACCAATACTGCAGCTGACAGAGTCTTTTCCCACTGCCATGCCATGAGCATCCATGCCAGTGAACAGTAATCCACATCAGGGGACTGACCTGAGTAAAACCTTTCTTTCTCACTTCCAAAGAGGCTGGATTAGACCTGAATCAGCCAGTTCCCCAATCTAGTGCAGTGTAGGAACAAACAACTGCACATGGGACCACTTTTCCATGACTAGCTTATGTCAACTTCCAAGTTCTTGTGGAACAGGATTGTCATCATCTCTAGCTCATGCAGGACCAAAGAGATCATGAGCTACAATCCCTGTCAGCCTGAAGGCTGGCTTCAACACCTTCCCCCTGTTGGCTTCTAAGCCAGTGACCATCCCACAATGGGATCTCTGCAGCATTGTTGGAATGCTGTTGTATGTGTTCACCCTGACTTCCACAAACGGAGAGGGAAAGCAACAGGATGGACCTGAAGCATCTGATGGGGAGAGATGAAGAAGACAAATTATTTTTCCTGGTGATTCTGCCCTTATCCATCAGTTCAAGATTAAAAAAAAAAAATCACAGCTGAGCAGGTTACTTCAGGAACAGGGGGGGAAAAAATTATCTGGAAGCTTCACATTTGAAGAGTAACTTGTGGGCAGGTGTGAATCTTTGCTACTTTCGGAGGTATTTTTAAGTCCTTGTGACACTGCATCATTTCTCTCCTCTGCTTAAGTTTCTGTATGTGCCCACAACATAGGCTCCAGAGAGTGAGGAACCATAGCTGCAGAGGAAATGGTTGTTCCTTTGAACTGGCAACCACATAAAAGCTTTGGGATTTACAGTTTCCCCCACTCCCTCAACACCTTCCCATCCTGGCCTTGACAGTTGCATACACAGAAGTTCAGGCGTGTGTGGGTGTGCTCTCTCTCCTACAAGTGCAACAGGTAAGAAAGAGCAGGGAAAGAGGATAGATGGGCCATATTTAAAATCTGTCCAGACATTGCTATTCCAACTTACTGCTACCCTTAACTACAGCCCTGTATGCAAAGGGTCTCCCTTAAGCCACAGCAGTGATCCCAGAGGAGGGGGCAGCACTCTTCTGCACAGAGCTTGTGCCACAGTGCACCCTGGGAAGTGCTCTGACAGCCTGGCAAGAGCTGGGAACTCGGATGAACTGAAATGAGCAGCCCAGTTCCACATGTTCCAATCACTGATGAGTGTTTCACCCCTTAAAACCCACAATTGAACGGATTCAGGAGCTGTTCTCATGAAATCGGTGTTTGAGTGTCAGCTCATCTCTGCTGGAGCAGGTCTCAGCATGGGATTCTTTTCCTAACAGTGCTGAGAAGTTTGAAATCTCTTTCTAGGCAAGTTACAGGGCTAGGTGAAGCCTCAGCACGAGCAGGGGATGTACATCATCTTATTCCCCGTGCATGAGGGCAAGCAATGAGGTTTTGCCATGCATGAATCATGTGCAGATTCAGATCCAGATAAGGAGAGGCAGATGTCCTCAGAGCCACCCCTCCTCTGAGGGATCCTATACAGCATCAAGGAAGCAAAACCCAGAGAAAGTACAGAGAAAAAGAGGCCTTGGCTATAGGTTTCTGGGAACCTTGCTTTATTTTTGGTACCAAACAGTGGGCCTGTTAGAAGATCTGACCTAAGGATCATCTTCCCCCAGAGCTCTCCAGCACAACTCAGATTGCCTCAAAAGGAAAAACTAAGAGGAAGGCTCTGGAAGTATTGAGGAGGCTGGTCCTGACAGCAGTTTGGCATGTTTCTTCCTCCTAATTGAGCTGAAACTTCTCCAAAGAATCAGAAAGGGAGCAGAGGAGGAGAGGGAAAGTGAGGACTCAGGAGTCTCTGGGCTCTAACTACTTGTCATCACCCACACAGCCAAGGAGCTGAATAGCCATTTAGCTGCACTCTTCTGCACAGAGCTATGGCTCACTGCAACATGCTTTGTGTTACTGTACTAGGGAGACAGGCCCTTCCATAAAGCTGGATAAGAACTGAATTAAATACATTTGTGTTTTTTAAAAAGTTACAACATAACATTTCAACAGTTGTGATTAATTGATATTTAAAATAGAGAGGAAAAATAAAGCCACGATACATTACTCACCCCTCGGCACTTCTGCTGGGACCGCATCCGTAAGGATAATATTTACACAAGGAAAATTAAACAAAACCACAACCAAAAACCAAACAACAACTGCTCTCAGACACACAGTTACCTGGGGCCCTTGTTCTGTTCTGGCATCAAAGGGGTCTCCAACCAGTCTCTTCTTGGCAAACTCCACACTGCGCTTGACGAACTCGGGGTAGATCTGCTCCTCCACAAAGACGCGGGAGGCAGCCGTGCAGCACTGCCCTTGGTTGAAGAACACGCCTTGGTGGGCACATTCCACTGCCAAGTCCACTGCGAGATGACCCAGGAGGGGAAAGTGTTACCACATGCACAGTCCCAGCATTGCAGTGTTTCCAGACTTGTTGTTTTTCCTTTCTGTTTGTCAGCACTTTTTAAGGAGGTTTTCCAATGGTCCACACCCACTGAAGGCACTCACAGGGCCTCACTGCCCCCAAACCAGATCTTTTATTGTATCCACCCCCCTTCCTGCCTTTTGTCTGGAGACCTAGTTTGCCATAGGTCCTGCTGCTTTCTTCCACAAGGACTCACTGAAGGCAGTGATCAGTTTTCTTGCTGTGGATTCCTTCACACCGTGCATTGGTTCTTAAAGACAAGTTTCAGTTGTGATTGTTCAGAAAGCAGCATGCCAGCTTTGGCCAGGTCCTTGCAATGCTCACTATTAGAGCTGGCACAAATACCTCTGACTTTCAACCTGTGCTGTGCAGGAGTGGAGAGGATCTTCCTGAAGCCAAGTAGGATTTTCCAACCATTTTGGTGGTCACAGGTTACACGTATCTCCTAGTACTACTCAGTCATGTAACAAAATCACAATGAAACACACAAAATGAGCCTGCAGACCACCAGGATGGAGGTGAAGGTTGGATTACATCAGGTCCTACAAAATTCCCCTGTCACAGGAATGCCTGCAGAGGGGCTGCTTTGCAGAAAACTGCTTTCCCCAGTGCTTGGCTCAGGCTCTGCAGCACTGCCAACCAAAGAGAAAGCTCACAAGCAGCAGACACACAAGTGCAAGATTTACCTGCAACGGCAACCATCCCCAAGAAAGGCAACACAGGCCACGGGAATGATCCCCATGCTGGGGAAGAGCTCCAGGAATACAGAACTATATCCTGCCCTTGGACAGAGGTTTCCTCCAGCCTTTGGGGTGGAAGCACCAGCCCCGTGAGCTGCCAGAGGACAGCAGAGACGCACAAACCCCGCCACACTCCAGCCTCTTACAGCAAATACGCCCAGCAGCCCATACTCACAGTCTGCATCTGCACACACAATGCAGGGGTTTTTCCCTCCCAGCTCTAACGTCACCCTTTTGAGGTTGCTTTTAGAAGCAGCTTCTTTGATCAGTTTTCCAACCTGCATCAGTGAGACACAAAGAGGACATGAGTTGTTTCCCCTAAAAATCTCGAGTGTGATTCCAGCAAGGGTGGAAGAGCCCGGATGGCAGCTGAAGGAGGTAGAGGTCAGGGAGAACACACTGAAATGGTTTGAGTTTTCTACTGCTGGGATGTGTTGGGTCAAAACCAGGCCCCGAATTAAGGATTGGTTTAGGCAGGTCTGAAAGGACAGGCTATGTGGGAGAGCTACATCTGTATCCTGAAGGGAAGGATTTACTCTGCTTTCAGAATTTAGTAATATGATTTTGTTAGAAACAGTATGAATTAGAACTATTTGGGACTTTTAGTTATTAGGGCAGGTTAATTTCCTAAGAGTGGTGTAATATTTGAATTTACTCATATTATAACTGTTTTCTTGTATTTTACCTTTGCACACGGAAACCTTACCTTTATTTCTGCCTAAAAATACTCTTGCCCTGGAGTGGAAGTGTGAGGAAGGAAAGCATAGGGCAGCTGGCTGGCAATTACAGGTCTGCATTTCTCATGGCTTGCCCTTGTTACTCAAGCATGACTCCTGAACTTAGGAGAGATCCTCTCTAGTCACTCACAGCTTAGGCCTAGAAACAGCTGAAATAAGTGATGCATCCTAACTTTTCAACAGGCGTTACTACAGGCTGGCTGGCCAAAGAGGAGCAGGTTAATAACCTAAGAGAAGAGATCTATATGGGAAAATTCTTGTAGAGTTTAAGATCAGTATTTCCAAGCTGGCACTGAGCCCAAGCTGGGGCTTAATAACTAAGTCAAAATATATTTTGAATTAGCTTCACTTCCTGGCTCAGAAACAGTAGCATTGTGCTGCAAATACTGCAGAGATGCAGCTGAACTCACAGATGGGTGGAGGGGAAGAAAACACTTCTAAATTACACATGGCATTAGCAAAAGATCTGTCTCCCTTGGTTTTTCCTGCACACCCATGGATTAGGAGACAAGCACAGTGTCTACAAGAGTTTTTTGCCTACAGGCTCCAGCAGCTGAGATTTTTCCTTCTGCTACTAATCCACTGGATACTCCTTTTTCATTAAAAACCCAAACAGATCCATGTGGGCTGGATGAGTCTATAAGCTCTATTGTTTTCATACAGCTAGTGTCTCATCTGGGCTAAAAGTTTCTGATCTAGGATTTGGAGAGAAGCATGTAACTGAGTAAACTCTGAGATTAGACCAACTATCAAGAGAGCAAAAGCTCACTGTGAACTTTATTGTGTTCTGTTTGTTCCCATGATCCCTGCACAGAAACAGAGGCTTAGCACACCTTTTCCTAAGGGATAAGCAAAGCAGTGAGGATGTACACAAAGCCACTAGATGGTAGTGTTGGTAAATGCTGCAGCTTTTGAGTGTTTGGAGTTACCTTTACCGACCAAGAACACCTTTCAAGGTAATTTGTCATCATTATACATTCACATCACACTCTGCAATTACGAGGGCAGACACAAGAATGGATGAATTCAGAAAATGCTCAACAAGAATAGTGTTCCTCAAAGAAATAAAAGACTGAATTTGCCTCAGCTGCCCCCACTAGTGTGATCCTTTCCATTCTGTTGACACTGCCTCTATTCTGGAGGTGCAGATCTACTGCAAGAAACATCTAAAGCAGTCAGCGGAAAAATGTTCACTTTTCTAAGCAAGCTTTTGTTTGAGAATTTTCAGCAGTGATTAATGCAGTCAGATTTGTTTGCATGTCTCAGCTGTGCTCAATTCCATGGTCTTGGCCAAGCCATATGCACTTTTCCCATGTAGGTATGGAAGAGGATGGCTGTTGGTGATTGATAGTGCAGAGGTCTTGTGGCCACCCTTCTCAGAAACAAGCCAGACTCATCTATTTACAGGGAAAAAAAGCTAAATAGAAGGTGCTTTACTGTGCAGGTCTCAGAATGAAGCTCAAATGTTAATCCCCTCCACGTCAGCAGAGAAGGCCTTGGGCATGAAGCCATGTTTTTATTTAAGTCCTAGTTCCTCAGAGGTAACTAAAACCAAGGAAGAATTGTTCAGGGCTCTGACTGACATGTTTTCCAGTTGCAGGGCAGGACTGGCAGGCAAACATGCCCAGAAGCTCCATCGGGTCAATGACATGATGTTGTCACTGCCAGCCTGCCCTGTGGACTGACTTACCTTATGGCAGAGCACCTTTTACTTACAGTTCTTACAGAAATATGGTGGCTTGGCAAAACCCAGCTTTCAGAGATATGGGATTATTACAAGCACAAGGATCTGAATTAGACAAATACCAAATACTTCTGAGGAACCCTGTCACATGGAACGTGACAGAAAAAGTGTTGGTTATCGAGAAATCACTGACATTTCATAGGTCCAGTCTTGTATGGATGACAGTTTACAAGAAAATGCAAAGAGGAACAGCAGGTGTCTATGAGAAATCCATCACCTACCTCGGTTGATCCAGTAAAAGCAATTTTATCAATGCTGTCATGGGTAGAAATTGCAGCTCCAGCTGTGGGACCGTAGCCTGGCACAATGTTCACCACACCTGGAGGGAAACCCACCTGAAACAGAGGTTAAAAGCAGCTGTGTAGAGAATTTGAGAGCACAGCTCATTTCTCAGGAAGCCTGGATTAGTTGTACTATACTCCTCTGAGCTCTTACCAGATCTATCCCTGTTTTCCAGACTTTCCAGTAAAATGGCTGCGTGCTACCAGCTGGAGCAGACGTGGGTGAAACTAACAGCCATGCTTAGGAAATGCCAAGTTTCAGTAAGAATTCTTGGAGAAGTCCCAGTTTCAAGTCAAAAGAGAGTGAGAGTCTTTCGGCCAAACTTGGCCCCCAGCTACTGCAGTGCAGCTGCAGCCAAGGGGTAAATGAATGAAAGTTTGTTTTGAACAAAGGTTGACATTTGTGGTTCTTCAGGGACCAGAGGGATTAAGAAGTCAGTAAAACCTCACTAGATGATGGGGCTAATAAAACAGGAGTACAAAAGCAGATGGTAACAAGACTTATGCAAGTTTCCACCACATTTACAACCTAGATTAGCCAAGTAGTAATTTTGCCAAAACAGACAAATGGCAAAACTTCAGGTGAAATTCCAGTGCAAGGAGAACTGAGGGACTGACTGGTTTGGTTTTACTTCCTGAAACAAGAGCTTCAAGGATTATTGCTCTTCTAGGTTAGCCTTCCCTTACTACTGATAGCACAAGGCTGTTTTCCCTGCAATTTCTAATGATGGAGTTGCAGAATGTAACACATTTGCTTCATTTCCTATGACTTTTTAATACAAAATCTCAATAAATGCCGTTTCTTTTTAATAGAGAAAAAAAGGAAGCAATTGCTCATGTACTGTCTTACAAAAAATATCCTTGTAAGACTTTTTCCCCCCATTGTTTCTTTTCATAAATTGGAAGGGCAGTCTCATTTCTTCTATGGATGTGACAATGACAAAAGTGCATTTAATGGAGTTTGCATCTTGGCTAATGAGTTTTCAAGCAAATATTGCACGACAAACTGTGCAAGTAATGGTTTTTGGAGTCAGCAGCAAAGCCACGAGGAAGCAAAAAATTGGATCAGAACACCCTGAACCAAAAAGTTTTTTCTGTTTTTCAGCAAAAATGAAAGCCAAAATATTTTGGTTGGCTAAAAATTATTTCATTGAACATAACACATAGCTTTGTGTGTGTGGTAACATCTTCTGCACCCTTTTAAAGATGAAAACCAAAAAACTTTAACTATTTTTTTGAAAAACTGCAAAGAATTTAGCTAATTTTGGGTGGAGAAAGGAGCATCTTCAAATAAAACTATTCTGCTCTAATGACACTTCTGCCTTGAAGGACAACTGTGAGAAACAGCCAGCTTAGAATTTCAGCTGAAAAAAATTAATTTTACCAGAACTGAATGGTGTTTTTTTGGGGAGCTGCATGTCAGAGTCAAAAAAAGCAGTGGTGTGGCAGGGCTCACTAGAAGTCATGGCAACTGCACCCTGTGCTCACTCACTCATCTTGTGTAATCTCATTAAGTCAAGTAACTGTAGGAGATACTTAACTGGTATTATTTTTCCACTTCCTTTCCTGATGGAAGAGCCCTAAGTGTCAATTATCAACATATCCTTCTATTTTCTCCCAGGCTAAGCCAAGAAAGGACAGAATCAGCATTTGACTGAGCCTAACAAGCAGACTTCCAGCTGGGAGGCAAAAGCCCATCTACAGCTCTTTTAGTTCTCCTCAGTCAGTCACATCCATAGCTGTAGGAAGCTGGTGTACTGAGCAGTGCTGGAAGGTTCTGTGCACCTCCCACCCCCTCTGTACAATTAACAGATCTGTTGGCACACAAGATTCTACCTGACGAGCCCTAAACCAGCATTTTAAAATCCCAACCTATCATCTTGCCTTTATTTCAGTTGACTTTACAGGCCAGACATAGCTAAATTGTTCTATGGACCACAGAAATGATGAGGAATTGTTTCCCAGGGCACTCTGTCTTGGTTGAATTATCCCACTTAAAAACAACAAACACAACAGTGCTGTCTAATCACACTCTTTTTGTCCCATTGTCTAATAAAAGTGAGCTGTTGTCTTTCCCTCATTTGGGAGAGGGGAAGACAAGGCAGAGGAATAAAAGCATATTTTTTTCCTCTCTGCAGCTTCCTGAGAAAGGAGAAAAATGCACAGGTTTTGTGATGTTTGCCACCTCCCAGCCAGTCACAAAGGCCTTTGTAAAAAAAGGCTGAAGACAAAGGTTGTTCTCACTTTCCTCTGTGAGGCTTTAATATGTTTAAAACCTAAAAATCTGGACAGCCAATTCAAAATACAGCCTTGCTTACGACCTTAAGAGAACAGAACCTCGATGGGCTGTTCAGCTTTCCTCACCTCCTTGATCAGAGAGCCAATGTAGAGCGACGTGAGCGGAGTTTGTTCAGCTGGCTTAATGACCAGAGTGTTTCCACAGCACAGAGCCGGTGCCATCTTCCAAACCAGCATCAGCAGGGGGAAGTTCCACTGCAAGAACACAAGTCACTGGTCAGATCAGCCTGGCACAGTCACCTGCTCACTTCCGTGCAGCCTTTTCCCAGCTCAGGGAGGAAAAGAACTGGGAGGAAAGCCACAAAGAGAAGCGTCTGTTTATAATACTCTGTTTGCTTGGACTAAGGAATATAACTTCCTTGATTTCCCCCTGAGATCCCTGATATTGCTGGCAGTCCTCACGCTAATCCTGTAAGTTGGACAACCTTCTGCACGATGTGACCTCATTCTTTAAAGGAGTTTGATCACATTTTGTGTAGGATTTTGGCTGTTCACAGAAACTGTGTTGGAGGCAGTTTCCTGATGCATCACTTCTGTACAGCCTCTGTATGTGGGGAATTACAGAATGCAACTTCTCATTGAAAAAAACCTAACTTTTCTCTGTTAAGCACTGGCTGAGTAGTTAAGAGTTATATAATATCATTCAGTTCCAGTTTTTTAACTAGGAAACTGCAGTGGATTGTTCAGTCATGGAAATCTAGGAGAGGTCTTATACTCCCTTCATATTGTAAATTGTTCCTTTCCAATTAGTTTTCTAATTTGGAATTAGGAACCAGTCCACATCAGTTTTCTCTGTGCTAATCTCTTTCATGGTCATGTGTATTTGTGGATCTTGGAGTCCAAGCAAGAAGTGGAAAATCTAGCTCACACTGAATCTCAGAAAGGTCATTTGGCAGCAGAAAGGATTTCTTCATTAAAAATAATTAATGCTGCTTCAGGGATGATGGAAGCAGGCCAACAGCAAGGGGACTTCTTGTCAAGACTCAAGCCAAGGGCCTTCAGCTATCAACAAAGAAGCCAAGTATGTCAGGAATCCACAAATTCACACTTACAAATAAATTAGCAGTGTAGCTTTTGAGCCATGAGTTCTATTCTAACCCTGAGACAAAGCAGAATTTAGTCTCAAGTGTTATTCTTCAACTTGCTTCAGCCTTTTTCCCAGACCTGTTCCATTTCAGTGATCTTCTCCAATGGTCACATTCCATAATTTGCCCATTTGTCTTTTTCTCCTAAATTTTCTCGGAAGCCTGACTGTGCAGCTTGAGCCATTTACACCTACACTACTTTTCTACACTTTCAGACCATGAAATAGCTCCATTAGGAGCTTTCTGCTGCAGAGTGGCTGGTGAAAGTAGCAGTAAAGGACTCCAGGGCTGCCTCATGATATCACCTTGGGATAAAAATCAGCCATATGCTGCACTTCCTAAGAACTTCTCTTGCTAAGAACATTGCTTTAAATATAGTCAAGCCATAGGAAAAAGGGAGGACTGTTAATTGCTCTAGGGAAACATACTCAGAACAGTGACAGAATCTTTTTCAATCAAGTAGGAATATACAAACCCACAGCCTGTTGGTGTTATTGAGATTGAACTGGGGAAAAAATTAGAGAAGATTTGTTCTGAGTAAACTGAAGACAGATGTGGTTTTGTTGACCCCACTCATTCTTTATACAAACACGGTATTGAACTTAAGTCAAATTTGGTTCTGTACTTTCTGTTGTATTTATTGCTGGTCTAGGGTCAACCTGAGATCTTACAAGTCCCACTATGTCCCCTACAGTGGCCTTCCAAAGCATCCTACATGTAGGCTTTTAAAGGGATAGTTTCCAAAGCACTGCTGAGTGCCAAAGGTGGCTGAGCCTGACGGGGGAATACCTTTTAACTGGTGATCAGTGTGAGGAACCTGAGATTTTGAGCTTAAGTCATAAATTCTGCTCACAAGCAGTCACATTGCTTGCTCAGCCAGAAAAGCTGCAACGTCACCAAGACAAATGTTTGATAACCTCCCAGTTTGCCTCATCCTGACACTGCCAAATAGACCATGTCCTCTCATCAAATTCAGTCGTGCTGAAGCAAAAAGCAGAATTTCTCCAGACATCTTTGGGATCTGGTCCAGACCTGGTACTCCCGGGGTCCAGTAAATCCAAAGTCCACATGCATTTCTTTCAGTCTTTAACTTCATCTCAAAAGTCAAAACCCTTCATGAACTCTAATTGATCCAAGTATCATATAATCATAGAACATCCTGAGTTGGAAGGGATCCACTGGGATCATCAAAGTCCAACTCCTGGACCTGCACAGAACAGCACCAAGGCTCCCACCACAGGTCTGAGAGCATTGTCCAAACACTTCTTGAGCTCTGGCAGGCTTGGTGCTGTATCCAAACACAAATCTTGACACCATTCGCCTCACAATTTGTAGGATAGCACATTCAAAGCATTTTACAACCAGACAAGAACAAACTCTGTCTCCCATGAGCTGTAAAGTCTTCCTGGCTGTCTGCTGAAACAGAGCAAGCAACACATGCTAACACTGGAGGCATTCCAAGAGCTAGCCACACTGTCCCCTCAGCAAAGAATGAGACTCAAGGAAAAGAAAACTCTATTCAGTGAGATTTAATCCCAGAAAGCTCAGAGAACAGCCAGACGTAATTAATTGATAATGGATATGATTTAAAACTCAAAACTATGCATCAGCACGAGGCAGCAAAAAGCCAGCACTCCTAATGACGAGATGGCTGTCCCAGCAGTGCGAGAGTCAGAGCTCTGGCTGGTCTCTGGTGACTGGTGTCAGCCTCAGAGAGCAACAGAGCATCTGATTAGGAGACCCACCCTTCCACTGCAGAGCATTCCTGTTGCCATGAGCAATTGGCATGGGGGTAAAACACGAAACTACATCAGGCCACTGAGATGGGAGTTCCCTGCAGAACAGCTGTGCTCAACCAGGCACTAAATGGCTGCAGGGTAGGATGGAGTGCACACGGAATTTCCAGTTCCATGGGGGATGCAGGGCACCAGCACTGTCACTTACTGGGGTTATGGCTCCACAGACACCCATCGGCTCGTGCCGGGTGAAACAGACAAAATTTTCATCTGCAAGACAAGAGAGGAAAAGAGGACAAAACAGTGAAAATCATCACTTTTACAGAAAGTTTGTAAGACAACTGCACACTAACAGGTTGGGGACAGAACTAAACCCATGTTAGACAGAGAACACTGTGTCTGTTCATCCTGACTCATGTCTTTGGGACACCCCAGGTGGATGAAGATGTGAGCGCAGGTCTTGTGCCAGGTTGAAAGCCAAACACCACTCATGGTCACAGTGCAATCTTTTAAAACCAGGGTTCAGCTCCTTCTGCAAACTCCCTGCTTTGAGGCTGAGGGGAGGATAACTCTTTATCACACTGAAGAGCAAACGTAAGTTTCATTCAGATTGTGTCCTACTGAAAATAACAAAGTACTTTGATATTTGAAGGAGTTTTAAAAGCCATTTTTATACAGGAATCCTATTCAGTGTAACAGGAATTGCAGTCCTGGCAAGAAATCACGACAAGATGAAACTCTGGAACTAAAATAATACCATTCACTTGAAAATACTGCTGCTACTCTTTCAAAGAGAAAGCAGGAAGGACATTTGCCTTTCAAATTCATTCTTGCTGAACACCTAGTTTCATTGGGAAGATGTGACAGAGAGAAAGAACATTTCTAATTAAGCTTTTTAGAAGCAATCTCAAATCAGGACAAGCAAGCAGTGTCCAGGCAAGCAAAGCTTTACACCACTCTGAATGAGGGTGACAAATCTCAGTTTATATGAATGACATGGCTCCCTTTGCTGTCTGCATGGCCTGAACTAGCTCAGCCCTCCAGAGCCCTTCCTCTGGTGACTAATTGCTGTCTGCACTGTCTGTCCTTCACACAGCCTCAGTGATCACCCACATGCAGGGACAAAAGAGGCTGAATTTGAAAATATTCCATATTGCCCATTGTGCCACAAGGGCATCCATTCTGTTAACTTGTTCTCTCCAAAACCGTATTTGAACTTCTCTAACTGGACCAAAGTGTTCTGTGTGACTGCTCTGACCAGTGGTTTCTCTGCTAAAAAAACAACAGAAGAGCCCACCCATTATTTTCCAGAGATCTATCCACTCATAGACAAAGTTCTCCCATTAGTTTCAATATTGAAAGACATCTGCTTAAAATGCATCCTGAGATAGAAAGGAAGTGCAGGCTATTTTTGCAGGTTTTCAGAAGCCAGCCTTTCCATGGATCTCCCTCCCCCTCAAGCCTGATCCCATCACAGCTCTGAAACTGGGTCTGAAGGTACTCACCCACTGGAATAGTTCTGCCCTGAATTTTATCAGCCCATCCAGCATAATACCGGAGTGTTTTTATACAGCCTTCCAGGTCAATGAAATAAGCCTGCAGAAAAGGTTTTCCTGTGTCCATTGTTTCCAGAGTCTGAAAAAAAATAAACCAAATTGCATGCACTGTCAGACAAGTCAATGTTTTGGGTTTTTTTCCTTGAAAAGAGCTTTTAGAGAACCCTCTTCTCAGCTTTATTTTGCCTTGTTCCAAAGACATGGAATGTTCTTCCCTCCTCTTATATTTAGAGAATGAGCTTGTTAATACAAATAATGCAGAAGGGAATGCAGACACAGTAACTCTGATGTGCACAGGAGTTGCTTTGTTCAGGGGCTGTGGTGAAAGAGCACCTTCCAGAAGCCTTCAAAAGGTGAGTGTGGGTGGGATAGAGGGCTGGGGTCTGGGGCACTGGTCAGAAACAACGTGAGTGTCATGACTTCACCCTAACTGACCTTCCAACACAGATGTTCTGGAGTCCAGATGGTGCCATTGAAATCAGTCAGAGCTACTTTCCTTCTATTAGAAAAAAAAATATCCATTTTTTCTACTTCATAACCTTAAACCCAACCTCTGAAAAGCCTCTTTTGTCCAATGATAGACATACTTTCTACAGAGTTCAGGTAAAGCAACCTTTGGGCTCAGATCTGTGCTGAGCCCAGGGCAAGGGAGAAGTTGCTCCACTGAAGTTGCACTGGTGCTGATCAGCTCTAACAAAGTCCAAGCTGAGCCTGTGTCCTTCACACTGTTCTGGACATTAGCTCAGGGAATGCTTTGTTCTCCACTCAGGTCATTAAATGGGATATTGGTGCAAATGGCCAGCACATCCATAAAGGAAGTACTATCCCTTGGTAGATTGAAACATCTTTGTTTACACATGAAGTCATACCCTGTCATCCTCCACAGACATTAGGGTCCAAACAGCACTCGAACAGACATTCCCCTTGGAATGGCTAGGATTGTTATCCACTGAATGTCTGCTAAAACAACTGATTTTTATAAGTCATTGCTTAGCACGCAGCCAAGGCAGCCAGGGCTGGTTTTCTGCAGTGCAAACAGCAATGCCAAACAAGCCCTCCCAGACCAGGACAGCAGAAAGCTTGAAGTGAGTGTTCTGGTTTGGGGAAAAGAAGGGTGCTCCAAAGTCACATCAAAAAGTGAGCAAAAAATAAACAAAGTTTATTCACACACACATATATATGTATATATGTGTATTTTTTTTCTTTCCTCTTGTTTGTTGCCCAGAACGGAATGTTTTGGTTTTGCCCTGCTGAAACTGAAAGTTGCCCTGTGGTTGAAAGAGCTGTGTTGGGGAAAGAGACCCAGCTCAAAATAGTCACACAGGTGTCAATTCCTACTGACCTCAGCAGGACAGTGGCCCAGGTACCTGCACATCTGACAGCATGGAATGTCATAAATGCCATGCTCTGAAGATAAAAGGGCAGAACTGAACTGGAGAGTGCTCATATCCAAGAGCTTAGGTGTGGATGGACAGCAGCCCTAAGCTGAAGATCTCTGAGTGCTATTTGAAAAGATGTTCAGGCCTGTAGAGTCCAAAGGCTTCTACCAACTGAGCACATTTTAGCTCAAGTTCTTATCCTTTTGTTCTGCACCAGCAGGACTCCTCCAGGACAGGATCATGGAATCATTAGCAATAGTTCTTCAGTGCAGAAGTCCAAGTTAACACAGCTTCACAGCTATAAAGAGATTTTCCTGAGTCAGTACATTCAATAGGGAAAGGAACAGTTCCCACTTACACACGTTTTAAACTTTGGATGATATCCTGCAAGAGAAGAATTCTCTTTCCAGCCTCCCATTTTAAGGGAAGGAATTTGCACAGAGGTCAAACCCACCTGCATTTTTGTAATAAAGAATGAGTCAGCTGTGGTAGTTTGGTCTGGTTTTTTTTTTTTAAAATAAGAGCTAGGAGACAGCTGTAAATATCAATGATTGCTAAAACTAAGCAAAAAAATAGTGCTTTGAAAATTTAAGTATTAATATCTTTAATCACTTCAATAACTAGCTAAAGTTCTGCAAAAGTCAACCATATAGAAGAATGGACAGCCTTCTAAGACACCTAAAATCCTGCAGAAAGAGTAACAGTCATGACTCCTGTATGGACTCTTCTGCCCTTCATGAAGGGAGAGAAAAGAAAAATATTAGGTAGATATGGATACACCAGAGGACTGGAGCAGAGTTATGAGCCAACCGTTGCTGGTTTATCACTGCTCCCAGTACTTACTGCCAGGATGACTCTGTCCCGCTCGAGAAGATCAGCCAGTTTGTGCAGGAGTCGTCCTCTGCTTGGGGCATCCATCTGTCTCCATGGGGAGCCCCTTTGGAATGCTGCCTTTGCTGCCTCCACTGCATTATCCACATCAGGCTACAGAACACATACACAGGAAAACCTCAGGTTACAAGGAAGGAGCTGGACAATGGCACAGAACCCCCCTGGCTGCTTCCTAGTTGATGCTGTGGTGGCCAAAACCAAGTTGTCCAACAAAACCACTTTCATTTTACTCTTGGATTTGAATTCAAGCCTGGAATATGTTTTAGGTTTGGCCTGGGCTCATAAACAACCTTGAGGTCTGAATACCAATAGGGTCTTTCAAGGGCAATTTAATGTAACTGACTTGTTTATAAAATAATCCAGAATCATGTTCCTGCCAATACAGGATGTGACACTGGGGGAGGATGAAGCAGCATGACAGGCCACTGGCCTACATGAATTAGCCTCCTCTAAACAAGTGTGGGCAGGAAAATCCCCCATGAGATCAAGATTTTACCCAGGGAAGTAATTACAGCTCAGATTCCACCATCCAGTTCCCTGGAGCCCATGCCAAGGCAGTTAACACACTAAAAGTCTCCCTTAGATCCTAGAATACATTTTCAGAACATTTCTACCAGATGGGAAAGGTTTTGCTGTTCAGTGCTACGACAAAGACATTTCCCCTACACATACTTAGTGCCATTCTCCCTTCATCTCCCAACAGCTTTACCATCCTCTGGACCAAATCCAACTCTGTTTAACCAAGTTACCACCCAGATGGGGAACAAATTCCTTCTCTTCCTACACCATCACCCCCAGAGCTTCATGCATTTGCTCTGGCCACAGTATGCTCTGGACTCCTCACATACATCGATTAAAAGAGTGAAGCCAAGGGCATCCTCCCGATCCAAAGGAAGCAGTGGGAATGCTGCCACCAACATCCACGAGGCCGAGGCTGTACCCCAAGCACTGATAAAGCTTTGGACAGACTCCTGCTGTATGTAAGGTCTGGCACAGCCCAAGCCTCACTTCAGCTCATGGAGAACTTGCACCTCACTGCAACATATGGCTCAAAATGGTGGGAAAGGAGGGAAGGTGTCAGACCTTGATCATTCCTCACAGCACTTCACCAGTTGCTCTCATCTATATCTTTTCTCAAGTCTTGTCTGGATACAATTAGGAAATAAGCCTCTTCACTGATACAAAAAGGTCTGTCCACTCTCCCCTCATGGGGGGATGTATGGTGCTTAACCAAGAAAAAGTGTTGTAGGGAGACATGTTGCCTTCTTAGAAAGCTCATGGTCAAAACTGCAAGTCATCACCCAAGGCAATGACACCTTACATTAAATTTGCCTCATTTTCTTCACAAAGAGATCCCACAGCTTTCCCACAGTCTGACCTATGCTGTCAGGAAAACAAATCCATCCTTTTGTAAGAGCACTGATGGGAAGCCATTGGAGGAAACTTGTGCTGTCACAGGACGGCTCAGGTCCAGCAAGGGATGCTGGTGAGGCAGAGGTGTCCAGAGCCACTGAGCACAGACAGGCAGGTCCTGCCTGGGGCCCATCACCCACGGGCACAACGGGCCTTTGGATGGCTCACTCTGCTGGAGTTGATCTGGATTCAGACTGGCACATCACGAAAGCCAGAAGGCACCACCAGCCACTGCACACTTATATGCTTCCCATCCTGCCTGCTGGAATGAAGGCTTAAGCTGAAAGAAGGCAATATTTTATGTGACAGAGCAGGCAAAGGAACATAAGTGTGTCAGGTTTAAACAAGTCTTCCCTTAGCAGCAATTAATTAGTTCTGCAACCAGGCTGGGAGCACTGATGTGCAGGGAACTGGGTCTGTAGTGGCAAAACGCCCTTGGTACTGAGGGTCTTCCCTCCACTCTGGCACTCAGAACAGGGGTGAGAGGACTGTGTGGGCAGAGGACTTCAGTGCACGCCCAGATCTTCCCCATCCTCTAAAAATGGGAGCACGTGAGCCCTGCTGCAGCTCCTGTAGAGACAAGAATGAAGACAACCATCTTTCTCAGGCACTCTGGGTACAAATAGTGGCTCAGAGCCTGCAGTCGCTGTCGCACAAGCAAACAGGCTTTCCCTAAACACCCTCGGGGTAGCACCACCAAGTGATATCCTGAGAGCCTTTCAGAACAGCCTCAATAGGCCTGAGAGACCAGCAAAAACAAGGAAATTCTTCAGAAAGGCTGAAATGCCATTCTTAATCCATCCTGTTATGACTAGGCATTAGGGGAGTCTGAATGGCATGTTCATTGCAGGCATGTTGCAATAGGTAGGCACAAGGCGTGACAAAGTGACTCCTAACTGTCAAGGTGCCAGGAACACCCTGTGGTGCACAAAACCACAGGAGGAGGAGATCCACGCATCCTGGTGCTCTCCTCGGATCTCTAACAGATTTACTGAGCATTACATAAAAAGCTCCACTAAGAATATTAAGATTGCAAAGTCTTTGCAGTGTTGGGAAATGCCTGCAAACCTTCATACCCACCTGGGATGTTTGAGGCATGATACAACCCCTGGTTACACAATCACATACCTTCCCCCCTGAAACTGAACACTGTTCTTTGTTCTGAGCTGCCTCATCCATCTTCCTCCTCTACCTCAAGTCCTGCTCATTGCTGCTCCTTTTTTCTCTCCCATCCTCTCTTCCTCTCTCCTGCCCCAGCAGCATGCTGCAGAGCACAGTGAAGACCATCACCCCACTGGCTCTGTGAGTGGGCAAAACACCTGCAAAAAAGCCTCACTCTTCCTCAATCTCAGGGTGCCCCAGAGTGCTCCAGTGAGGAGATGTGCCAGGAATGGAGCACACCCACTGGAGATCCTCTTTCTTCAATTCAACTACTGACTTCTTCAAAAAGTCTCCACCGTGCACGTCTTTGGAAAGGCACTCTTCTGACATAGGGCATGAGCATGTCACAGTTTTTCAGTTAGAAGATGCTCCCTGACCTGCTCCCCTGCAAACAGTCCACACATCAAATTGCTTTAACTTTCAAACTCGAGTTCAAAACAGCTACAAACAGCATCATAACAGCCTGAAATGTCCAAAATTATTGAGGGCATTGCAAGTCTGCCGTGGTCTTACCTCAGCCTGCCACTACAATCTGAGGGGGACAGGCAGACTGTGAACAAATCCCTTTCACAACCCTTCGAAAATCCACACGAGAGTGAACTGTTTAGAAATTATCATGACAGAGACTCGACAGTCACAGCTGTGGACCTGCTGCCCATGTTCTGTGGCAACTGAGCTGGGCACTCCTTTGAGGAAGGAGCACTTTTCCCCTGCCCTTGATGGATATCAGCAAGGTGCTGGAAGGAAAAAGCCTCTCTCCAAGTGTTAGGGACAGCATTAGAGTTACTCCTTTTCCATTATCAACCTGGCAAACAGTTGGACACTAAGCTTTTATTTGTGAGGTAAAAAGTCTCCCAGCATCCAGTGGAAACATCCACCATTTTATTTTCAGGCCTTCTTTTTCCACACAGACTTTTCTTTATCCCTCAACTGTCCCACCAAGGACAATTCTGTAACTAAAGAACAGACAAAACCTTTGCTTCTAGGCTTATGAAACATTGGCCAAGTTTCAGCACGAGACTAAACTGTCATGGCTGAGACACCAGCTGCCAAATTTCCACCCCTCACGTGCAGCCTAAGCAAAACACTCTGTGTGGCCAGGGAGGGGCAGGTTCCTGTTCAGGGCTTGGGAAGGGGAGTTCTGCTCCCAGCCTGCTGTGAAGGCAGAGCCAAACCTGGCAGAACACAGCTGAAAGCCAGTCAACACCAGGAACTGCCAGCCCTGCAGTGGCACTGGCCAGCACAGGAAGTACAGTGGCACATGGGGACAAGGCACTGGAAAGCACTGGAAAGCACCACCAACACTTCCTGTGGTGACTCCAGCAGACTGCAGTTACAGCCCCAGGAGGGGATGAACCACAGCAACAGAAGCCTCAGGGACCTGAGTTTGCCAGAAGAGATTGGGACATGGTCAAGTGTCACCAGAAGGCAAACAGCTAGTTGGGGATGGTTGTCACCCACGACTCTATTTAATTAATCCAGATCCAGGTCTAATCTCCACTCAGTTTCTTGGAAAAATATAGTTAGAGCAAAATATTGTTTTAAAAGGTGTGATGTATAGAAGGGGCTTTCAGCACCCAAAGCACAGCTAGCTTATATTCTTGGCTGCAATTTCCACTAAGAAATCAGTCACCTGTACTGAGTATTCAGGGGGAGAGCTCCACTGACTGGAAAAGTTTACAGTGACTCTCCTGCAAGCTAGGAGCTGAATTCAGACAAGGGGCAAACCTCAAGGAGGCAAAACTGGCCTGTTAGTTCTGTATAATAATTTTCTTTAGCCAACATTAAGAAGTAGGCACAAACTGCTCATGTAATACTCTGTAGCTGCTTGAGGAGACACTAAGCTCAGGAAACAATAACAACGTCATGGTTTCTGCCTATCAAAATACAGTTGCATCAGAGTCAGCTTCAATTCCACTGTTTACATGCCACTGCAATTAAACACAGTTGTGTCCTACCCAGTCAGGATAAAGAAATGACACATAATGTTTGGTTCTGCCTCAATGTGTAATTGCCCCACGGATGCACAGATCCCCAGTGGCAGTAAGTCTTGGAGGCTGCCTACAAACATTGGACAAGCTTAAATACCAATAAAAAGATCTCAGTGCAGGCAGAAATGGCCACGCTGCCCATCACTTACTGCCCACAGCAAAGAGCTGCCAAAGCCCTGGCACAGCACAGCATCTGTGAATCACCTTCCCATGACTTCCTGCACAAAGCCAGATCTTGGCCCAGCTTTTTTCCATAGGTCAGACCAGTTGGCCCATACATGATGAGCTGCTTTGGACAAAAAAAGTCACATGTGATTGTTTCTCACCTCAGACTGTTAGCAAACCCAAGCAGTTACATCTCAGGTTACTCTACAGCACACCACGGCCAGCCAGGGACTACTAAAGCTCTTGAGATACTGGTTTGGTTTTAGTGAGAGCTGCCACATTTGTGCAGGAGGCCAGAACCCACAATACCAGCTGGAAAAGCAGCACCACATCTCCAGCAGCAAGTGGTCAATGTTAGCATGACTGAGCTTAAATTCCCCCAAGCACTCGGGTTATTTGTTGACTGTGTTTAAAAAAGGAGGGAGTTTCAGTTCAGTGTCTCCAACAGGCTGCCCTGCAGCTGGCATATAAACCACCCCCAACATGGAGCCCAAGTCCTGTCAGGGATGTGCACACACCATCATTGCTATTTCCTCAGGCTGGCTGCTTCCTTCCAGTCTACGCCACAAGAATGATGCTCAGTCTCATTCCTCTGACAGTGCTCAGTGGCCAGTTCCTACCAGGGAAAGTGCCTCTGACAAGCTGAACAGGATTGATCCCACCCAGCCCAGTAATTCTTGAGCAGCACATCCAGTGTCCCAGACCTCCAGCTCAGTCTGGAGGGATGGATGTTGTTGTTAAAAGCCAGCTTTTCCTCTCTGTGCTTCCCCACAAAAAGAAATCCCCTGGAAAATGTCTTTTGCACTGCTTGTCCAACAACACTTACCTTATCTCCTTCCTCAATGTCACAAATTTTCTCCAGCGTTGAAGGGTTGTAGGTGGGGAACTTCTTTCCACTTGTAGACTCGTGCCATTCATTGTTAATAAATATCTGAAGAGAGAGTAAGGGGAGTGGGATGGGCAGGAGAAAGAAAGACAACTGATATAGACAAAAAACCCACAAGTGCTCCTCAAAGGTCCAGAGGCTCTTCAACTTTTCAACTTCCATCCATAATGGGGTCAAGTGTGCTCAGTCTCTCTCCCAGGGACACTGCTGGCAATCCAGAAGCATTTCTACAAACTTTGTGCACCCAGTTAGTTTTGAGCCAGAGGAAGGCAGAGGATGGGTCCCACACAGTACAACACTGGGATTTGGCAGTGAGAAAACGGGCAGTTTTTGAAATACATCTCCATGGGAACAGCAAGAGAAACTTGTATGGTTCAGGAAAAGGAGCCCCTTGTTACGTGCCACCGTACAATTATTACGCGGCTGTTTGTGCCCGGCCCTGGGCTACCTCCACAGCTGGCTCCCCCCGTGGCAGTGTCCACGGGAGGCGGGTTCTGGCTCGGTTCTACCCCACCATGCCTTGTCACAGGCCAGATCAAGCCTCCCACGTCACTTGGAGTCATCTGTGACAAGATTTAAGTGTTTCAAAATATTGCATTTCCAGAGCAAGAACAAACAGTCCCAGCGTTGCGTAACTGAAAATGCATTAAATACTGGAGTGTTGTTACTCACTGTAAACAGAGCATGAATACCTATATACAATTAATTGATTCAACATGCATCTTATCCACGCTGTGATCTGACTTGGCAGTGTTATATTTTATAAATATACTTTAAATAAGATTAGATGAAGTAATCTTTATTAGTAGCCTGCTAGTGGCTGTAAGCTAGTACTTTTATTTGGAAGCCATCCACATTTGCAATCTTGTTTATGAGTCTCTACACACCACCAGGAGATTAATGTTGCATCTCTTACATTCGGAATTCCCACTGCTTTGGGTCATAGTTTTCTTTCCTTGGGCAGCTTTTTTTCCTGAAAGGATTTTTTTCTTACTATTTCTGGATAAAGCATCTGAAGTGTAATTGGTGTAGAAGTTGCACTGCTGGACCCACCTGTTTTACACAGGCCAAGAAGAAGAAAATTTCACAAAAAAGTTGCCAAGGGAAGTCACAAGAAAAGATACAATGTTAGAAATATTAACTCCAGTTTAAGACACCAGTGCTCCCAAACTACCTCTGTTATCCAAGTGCTACATTTTAACGTTAACACATTTTAGCATCAGTTTTTCTTTCACTAATGAAGAAAAGTCATATTATAAATGTGGGAAACGTGATAGGAACTGTAAAATTACAGTATCAGGTATATGCTCACAAACTAAGGATTGGGGATGGATACTGATTTTTCCTTTGTATTCAACACTAATTCTGTGGGAAAGTGATGTTCCTACCAAGTAGTAAAACACAAGAGTGACAGGATCAGGCTGTTTTAAATGTAACATATACACTGGCATCATTCTGAGAATCTACCACGTATCCCAAGTCCTTGGTGCCAGGAGTTGAAGTCAAATCGAATAATATATCAGCAGTTCATGCTTCATAGCCAGAATCTGAGACAAGGAATTGTGGACAGATCACTTCCATCACACACCCATGACAAGCACTAAGCTGCTCTATAAGTAAGACCTTTGTTGAAAGACTTTGCCTCTCCCCCAGCCCCATAACTGGTAGAACCAAAAATAAAAATCTCCTCTAAGCAGAGGGAAGCGTGCTGTCAGCTGTAAACATCTGGTGAAACTCAGAGCTTTCACAAAACCCCTCACAGTTTTATGAAAATTGACTGCTGCTCATTATTTTCTCAGATGCACCGGGAGCATCAGATCAGACATCAAACTCACACTTTTAATTTACGTTAGTTTCCACTTTAAAGATACTACCTTGACTCTTTCGGCGCTCACAGTCTCTGGCAAAACTGTGGAGCATAAACTGTGTGTTTTAAAACATACACGGCTGCAGGATAAGATCCCTAAGGAGTGTTTAAAAGTGTTCACAACAATAAAAATAACAAAAACCAGAACATTTGGATGTTTAAGAAGAACTCAAATGGCCGTGTCCATTTTGGACGCAGGAAAGAGCTGTTTGTGCAGCATTACGCCATTCTGCAATCAGCAGCTGCAGATCCAATTTGCTGCTAAATGACAAGTTTATCTGACAAATAAAGAGTAGATAAATTTGGGATGTTAAAAATTAATCTAGTCCAGTGATTACTCCTAATTGCTAATCTGTTTCAGTACTTTGGATGCATAATTCAAATCAACACCTCGCCGGATAAGCTGTCGCTGTTCGCTCCTTCTCGCTGCAAGGGAGCGAGTTTCAAATTTTGTTTTTTCTTAATACTTAACACAAAAAGGCAAAAGTAACACACTCATTCAGCCCCTCCAGCTCTTTTAGTCCAGGCACAAAGTTGAAGTTATGGCAGTCAAAGCTCCTCGGCAGCGTAACCCGCCGGGACGCTTTCCCCACTGCGCAAGGCAACGGGTCAGGCTGTTGTGGAACAAAAAGCAACTGGGCGATCGCACAGCTACAGCTGCACTGGGAGCAGGGATTTCTGCAGCCCTGCTCAGCTCCACGCCAGCCTCACCTCTGAGGGACAGAGATATCATGCTCGGGAGGCTTTGGTTTATGTCGAAAGGTCAGGAGCGACTGCTTAAAGGGAAACGTAATGGAAAGCAGAGAGGCGAGGGTTTGCGTGGGCTCAGTGCCCCACTCCTCATCCCGTGGGGAGGCCGTGGAGTTGGCACGAAGGGTCACCAACACGAGCACCGCTCCTCTTGTGGAGCTACAGGACGGCTCCAGTGTCACAGCACAGCCCTCCCACAAGGCCCAGTCCTGCCGGACACCGGCCCTGCTCCAGGCTCCCTGTGTCTGCCACCACCAAAACCCACCATGGGCACCGAGCCACCTCCCCGCAGGGGAGCTGTGGGTCAAGGACGGCTGAACACAACCCCAGCAAGCGGCTTCCTGAGGGATAAACCCCTCCTCGCCCTGCCCAGGCTCACCCCATCCAAATCGGATTTTGCTGAGAGCCAGCGGGGAGCTGGAGGCGTTCACGGGTGGGTCAGGGGGGAAGATGGTGACAGGCGCCAGGGCGAGGAGCCCAGGGCACCTGGGGCAGTGCAACAGCTTTGGTAGAGTTATTTTATTAAAAAGGAAAAGCTAAGTTTTGGGCATTAGGGATTGGGGCAAGTGTTGCTCCATTAGAAACACCACTGTCATCTGCTTGCTCAACCTCAAACCCCCATAAACTTACTATTTCAGACAGCAGAAGGAATAAAAGAAGCTAAAGAAAACGACACTGAGGGTGAACATTTTGTATTAAAAATATAACACCTCACCGCCACCCTGACCACCAAGCATCGGCGACATCATGGCGAAGCCCACCCGCCGCCCAGCGCCCCGTGCCTGGCGGGCTCACCTTGGTGTACTTCACCTCCAGGCTGCGCAGGGGCCGCGGCAGCGGGGGCACCTTCTTGTCGGGCTGCCCGTTCTCCACGGCGCCGTTGAGGGCGGCCATGGCCCCGCCGTCGAGCCCGCGCGCCTTCTGCCCGCTGACAGCGCCCGCGCCGCCTTAAGAGCGCCGCGCGCGCCGCCCGCCCGCCC